>JAXGGA010002470.1:0-121608 GCA_038373865.1 Uloborus plumipes | reverse complement strand
AAACACGAAACTCATAAGCGGGCCACTTACGTAGAATTTTTATCGCTAGCTACTGGTAATATTTTGAAACATTTATTTGTTGAAGAGCCATCTACTTATATTAAAAACTGAGTATCTATGTCTGCTTTTTTCCTTTGAGCGAGCTGAACTTACTGAAACTTTCCTCACCATCTTGAAGGCGTGAAGCATCTCAATAATTCGAATGATTTTTTTTTATATAGGAAAAAAGTAAAGGCGTGAAGCGCCTGTAAGCGAGCCGCCTTGGCGGGGAGTAGTTTCTTTAAATTTTTTTATCACTACTTTCAGGGCACGAAGTGCCCGTGCAACGCCGGGCCACGTGCGTGGTATGTCTTGAAATCGAATGAACATTAAATTATATCAAATAATATAACTTCAGAATGAGGTAAAAGTTAGAGAGGGGGGAACTTATGCATCAACATGCCGCAGGAAGCTAATCTATCTGCCCTGGCAGCTAGTCTACTTATATTAAAAACTGAGTATCTTTCTAACTATCTTTCTTTCTATGTCACGCTTTTCTCCTGAACGCCAATGAACTGAAAGTCGAACCAGGTACCGATAGATAGGTAATTTTTCAGGCTTCATTAGTTTCAATTTATATAATTATACTATTTTAATTAGCGAAGATATCAATTAATAAGTAGTCAAATTTAAAGCGATTAAGCCTAATAAATGATTAAATATGAAATCCATTGTTGCAAAACGTATGGTTGCTAAGAAACAGTAATAACAATGATAATGAGAATTTTAAATAAAGGCTTAACTAAATCAAACACCAAACTCATAAGCGGGCCACTTGCGTAGTATTTTTATCGCTAGCTACTTGTGATATTTTGAAACATTCATTTGTTGAAAAGCCATCTACTTCTATTAAAAACTGAGTATCTATGTCTGCTTCTTTTCCTTGAGCGAGCAGAACTTGCTGTAACTTTCCTCACCATTTTGAAGGCGCGAAGCATCTCAGTAATTCGAATGATTTTTCTGATGTAGGAAAAAAGTGAAGGCGTAAAGCGCCTGTTAGCAAGCCGCCTTGGCGGGGAGTAGTTTCTTGAAATTTTTCTCACTACTTTCTAGGCACGAAGTGCCCGTGCACCGCCGGGTCACGTGCGTGGTATGTCTTGAAATCTAATGAACATTAAATTATACCAAATAACATAACATCAGAATGAGGTAAACGTTAGAGAGGGGGCACGTTATGCATCAACATGCCGCAGGAAGCTAATATAGCTGCCATGGCAGCTAGTATTTTATTATCGTTTGAAAATAAGGTATACATAAACAAGCAATTTAAAAACAAATTCCTTGCTAAAAAACTAGGGGGCAAAATAATAACTGTGCCCCTGGACCAAAAAAAGTAGGGGGGCATTTGCCCCCCTATGCCCCCCTCAGATTACGCCACTGACCAAAGGAATACTTAAATTGTTCACATTTTATTAATACATTTTCACTGCATTTTCTTAGATCAGCGTAGATTTGAAGCAATTACTTTGTGTAACTTTTACCATTCTATTAATTAAAAATCTAGCTTGGACTCCACACTACTTCCTTTTACGTCTTTTAAATAATCGATGTTTTTTAATAGCTCAAAAGAACTTTTACATGTACTCATGCATGAGCGTTAGAAGCAAACAATTCTTAAATGAATAGCATTTTAGCATTATCCTAAACATATAAAATTATGGTAAACGTGTAGATTAATAATTTGAAAATGCAAAGAAAAATAAAGTTTTTAATAGCTTCTGTGATCTAAAATTGCATAAAACTGCGTATAACTTGTACAAAGAACACTATAATAGGGCTTTAGAGTGATCAAGAAAACAATTCCAACATTTACACCCCTAGTTTATAGCGAATCAACGGAACGAAAACGTTTTACAATGATATTTATTTTCAAAATATCGACAATTTTAACATTCCGAGGATTATTCGCAAAATATCGCCAATAACGTCAAATTGAACCCAAATTCGAAAAATTATTTTTTTGATCTATTTATTCTTTTTTATTTCCTTTTATCAAATTTGGCGACGAAACGCTTGGCGGTATATCGCCAAGTGGTCCCCAAATCATAACATCACTGCATTAAAATAAACAGATTTACCTCAAAAAAGGGATAAAAGACCCACTTTGGAACACTCGAATACAACCAAAAATGGGGAGGTGCACAACTAAACCCCATTTGGAGCCTGCATGCAAAATTGCCATCTTCTAAGGTTTACCGTTTTTGGGTTATGCCAGATACATACATACAGATATACGTACGTACGTACATACATACATAAGTCGTTACCTGTCTTTTACCGTAGGTATGTGAATACAACCCTTTTATATTGCAACAGATATAAGGCAAATACATTTAGCACTAAATGAGCCCCCGCAGTATAGCACTAAAAAAACTCGAAAAACGTGGTTCAAATCCAAACAAGGAGCATCCATGCTCAAATGCGAATGTATAGGAACAATTGCTTTCTGAAGAAAGAGAAATGTTTCGAACGTATAACGTCAAAAGCTCGAAACGTAAGCCCTTATAGATTTTTCTAGTTGTATTGAAAAGTCATTGTGTGCCAGCTTCATCTCATCCTTCCGTTGCATTATTTCGATTGCCTGTAAAAAATCCTGATTAACAGTCGCCAATTTCATTGTATCATCAATAAATAAAGAAAAAGGCAGTGACTAAAAATTGTAGTTTCATTTGCCACCCGGTCAACCCCAACTGTATTATCGTTTAACGTTAATGGAATTGATTGGTTGTAATTTCAATTCTTTTTCGGTTTTTAATTTTTTGATTTGCAAAAATATGTCGAATAGAAAAAAAATGTGGTGACTAGTAAATTGTTCCTACTCTCCCCACGCGAAAATAAAAATTTTCTAAACTCCAATCCGGACTGGCAAAGTCTTTTTTTTTTTACAAAACACTTTATGAGGTACTAAAGAGCTTTTACATATATAACTTAATTGTAAATATAAATAAACATACCTTTGAGAAAAATGATAAAAAATAGGAAAAGTTATCATAAAGTTAACGAGTATTAACAAGTATTGAACTAAAAATTGCACTTCTTAGTGTAATACTACGTTAATTTAATATATAAATTTAACTCTATTTGACTGCTAAGAATAGTTGGGAAACGTCCCGGTTACTTTGTAGTAACATACTGCCTGAATATTAAGCTGACTGAAATATTGAACTCATTACTCGCTGTCTCAGAAACAAAGTATCAATGAAATCTCGAGGAATGGTACATGCACAGATTCCAGAGTAAACTACACTGTAAAAACTACGGGTGACGCAGGGGTGCCAATAAGAAAGTTTGGGTGAAAGCAAGGTGCCACGGGGTGCCACAGCGAATTTGAAAAGCTCTTACCGCACTAAAAAGCCTCCCATCGGCACCCTTTGGGGTGAATAAAGCTTGCGCATGCTCAGTGAGACATCTCGCCGTACCAAAAGGCACCTTTGACAGAATGCGCCTGCGCGAGGTCTCATCATCATCATCAACCATTTGAATGGCGGACATCTTGTTTACGTCGACACGACAAAATTTTCGGTACAGTGTTTTCACAGTCTTGGATTTCACCTTGAGTTTATTACAAAAATGGATTAATTCTTCATATTAGTCTTCGAATTCTCACGTAAGTACATGCATTTGATAATAGTTCTAAGAATTTCCAACATATTTGTGCAATCATTTCAAAGTGTACAAACGGAAATTTATCTCTGTGCAGCGAATCTCTTTTGCCGTGCAGATACAAACAAGCAGCAGAACGCGAAGGGAAGGAAAAAAAAAAGAAACTCTGAATGACTCTTTCTTTCTTTCTTATTTGTTTTTATCATACGTATATGTATATGCTATTTTAATGCCATGCATTTCGTGCTGTCGCTAATATCTTTCGTTGGCGTTATTGATAACAAATGCTGAGTTCGTTATTGCCAGAGCTTACTTTTTTTGTTCCATCAGTTGAATTGATCCTTAAAATATATTTCGATTTTTAATCTGTCGAGAAACTTGACGTTTAACAAACACTGCTTTTCAAATACCCCATATCTTTTATTCCATAAAGATATTTAAATGTCGAACTATACATACCTATTAATATGTTACCCTTGATTAAAATTTTATAAGTTAATGAAGCGATTCAATTTTTTATTGATAGAATGATACAACTGAATATTTTTGATTGTTTTTGAAAGGGATCCATAAAATACCTTCCCTCTTCATTTTCGGTACAGGTAATGCTGCAGTAAATGTCAATAGCATTTTAAAACTACTGAGTTTAATTCAAGTCACGAATTCTTTTAAAATATGTTGGAAAGTCTGAACTGTGAGAAAATGCCTTAAATTACAAGTTTCGATCATTTTCAAATCGGAATTCAAGGTGAAAATGTACCAAGACTTTGTGAATAAAAGCAATAAATAAAAGTAAACACAATTGAAAAACAAAAACGCACACAGCACAGGGGGGATCTGCAATAGTGAACAGTGAGGGTGCCATTATGCTCTCCTATACGGTTCCATCTTTCACCCGCGCTGCTCGTTGAATTGAGGGTGCCAGTTTTTCACCCAAGCCAAGGGTGAAATCTCGGCACCTTACTGGGTGCCGCTCCTGTTACAAGCGTTTCACCCCGGAAAGGTGCCAATTGCAACCATTAGTTTTAACAGTGTAGTGTAATTAAGGATTCCCAGTTTAACTCAGTGCCAAAATCAAGTTCCTTAGTATGTGTTGGAAGGAATACCAGATATCTTGTCGACTTTGTTTATTGAACATTAATATAAATAAAATATAACATATAACCAGAACTAAATAAATTAAATCGTTCTAGCCCGGAACTTAAGCACGATACACAATCATCTGCCACCAACTCCAACATACCGATCCACAGAAAACATCAACTTGGGGGGTTTTTAATCGCTGCTAGATTTGCATAGTCCCGCAGCGTTGCCACATATGTATGGTTCAGAAGCTTGGTAATGTTATTAAATCAACTTAGAAGGTCAAAACCACATAACAAGGCGAATTACATTTCACTGATGCAATTGGCCTAAACGTTAAAGTTGTTCCCTATTTAAACTACTGACTCATCATTTCCTTTTCAACTAAAAATACTTTATGCTCAGCAACCACTGAACCCAGTTTCATGAATATGCACATTTCGAACAAAAGCATTTTGATATATTGATGAGACGAGCTGCTGTCATTCGAGTAACCTAAAAAAAATATTTGTTGCTTAATAACTGTAATACTTTAGCTTTTTCTTGAAGTTCCGGTTAATTCGTTGAGTGCATAAAGAGACCTACTGGTCTGCCCGTTCGCTGTTGGCACGTGTCCAGACAAGTCTTTCTCCCATTTCCTGAAGTGCATTGTGACTTTTGGTTCTATCATTTCTAAAAGATTGCGTTTAAAACAGCTCATGCATTTCGGATCCTTTTTTGTCAGAATTTTTCATTAGAAAGGAGTACATCTCAACCTGTGGACTTAATTCCAAAAAATAATATCATTGAAGCATACAAAAGCTTTAGCACAAGATTTAGCACTTATCTCTAAAAGGACTCAAAAACAAAATCATGTTGGAAGAAGCACTTGATTTTTTTTTTCCCAAAAATATTTCCGTATAGGGAATGTTATTTCATAAAATTGCTTTCTCATCTTCTATTATTCAGGCATTATTATCTTCATCTTTTTTTTCTCTGTTCAAGAATTAGTACATTTGATGAAAAATACGATGGTTTCTATCCCCCTCCTCTCTAGCTTTCGAATATTAGAGACAATACTATAACTTCTTAAAATGATACTTTTAGCTCTGAAATATTAAAAACTTAATTGAATGACTTCCTTGCAGGGACGTCATTTCAAGTTTTTCCAGGGGGGGGGGGGCAAAAGGTAAAAACACAATACAAGTTCACCAGAAAACTACAAAAACCACGCCCACTTATATGCAAATACATTGCTTTCTCAACGTCGGGGGGGGGGGGGCAAATGACCCCCTGCCCCCCCTAAATGACGGGCCTGCTTCCTTGTTTTTTTTCTTTTTTTCTAATAAAACAAAAAAGAAGAAAAGAAAAGAAAACTGCATGTATAAAGAATTAATTCTCAGTTTACGTGTATGTCAAAGCAAAACATATAAACTGAATCGCATGATACAGATTTCTTTTATCTGTTTCAAATTTTATTTTATTTCTATGCATAGTATATGAATAGTTTCAGTTTCTTTTGTACATTAATTCATTTTTGCTGACATGCTCTTTTTTTTTTTGATCTCAATTGTGCATCACAAATTAAAATTGGTAAAAAAAATATTTTTACTTAATTATCTACTATTTTTACTGAATATCAGCTCATCATCAACCTTTATCAATTGACCTTCTCTGTAAAAACATTCTGCTACATTTTCCAATTCTTAAGTTTACTGCTTTTGATTTTCGATTAATTCCAATGAACTTCCTTACTTTGACAGGCTATCTTAACCGCAGGACATCTGTTGTCGTTCCTTCAAATTACGCGACCACCCAATGTTGTTTGGAATGTTTGATTGTGTCCACTTCATCACAATCTTGGTTAGGGCTCTACATTTATCTCTTTCGGTATTTTCTTGTAAGTTACTTTTGATATCTAACAAAAGTTCTCTTGCAGTGTTGAGCAGTATATAATCTTTCAGTTTTCGAATTCTGTTTATACAGGGTGTTTATAAAGTTTTGCAGTAATACAGAAATTTCATTAAAAAAGAAAGAAAATACAAACGAGGTGTATGGATTGTCACTACAATTGCCTTTTTTATTTCTCGTTCCTACTACTAAAATATTCTGCTAAATTTACTACTAAAATATTCTGCTATGTAAAAACTACATTTTACACAAAAATGTACCAAAAAATTTCCTGCAGTTTTATTAGAGAACAAAGCTTTAGGGACCTTTTTTTAAGTGCACTGTTGAAATTACAGTCACGGACAGATTTCATTTTCTTTTTTTTTTAAATCCTAATCTCATTTTTTTTTGGCAACGGGAATAATCTTTACGTGTTCTCTATTCGTAGTTCTGAAAAGATTTAGACGACCTTCCTCTTCGCTCCAGACACTAGCACAGCCAGACTTTACCTTCTGGGTTGAGTGAGAGTTTGGATCTTAACATTCACGTGCATGGACCCATACTCTTATTTTAGGATTGGCTCTATGGGTTTAAACTAAATGCTCCAGGATGTAGATCAGTGTTTCCCAACATTTTTGAGCACATCTCCCCCTTCAAGACGCTGACTGGCACCTATCGCCCCTACCACTTTCTTCCTCGAAAAAAACATTTGTGGGTGCAAGTGAACATCGATATTATTAAAAATATTAGTACCTAACTTCAATTTGAAGTAAAATATACGCAATAAAGCATTTATAATCAATTACATTTAAACTAAATATATTAATAAATAAATAAAATACCTTCAATTAATTTTTCTGTCACAAAGCAAACTCATAAGCATTTGAAGGGTAACATTTAACTAAGATCATTGACATACTTTTCAAAAAACATAAGTGCATTTTTCAAGAAATTATTTTCTTTTCTACACTGGAATCTGGGGGAATTAAAATCATTGAAACTAAAAATTTGAAGGAAAATAAATTGAAAATCTGAAAATTCATAAAATTGTCAATGAATGACAAAATACTTCCTTAATTTCATCCGAGGAGCAAGGAGGAAGCTCTTGAACTTCAGTTTATTTCTTTCTTAAAATGTGATTAATTGTCTGAACTCTGAACAACAAGTTTCGTAGATATTTACAGTTTCGATTTTCGCTACCCTTTTATTGCTACTGATTTCTCTTCTAAATACCCATCGCCCCCCTATCGCCTCTTTAGAATTTACCACCCCTCTGAGGAGCCAAATTGCCCCTTGGGGCGGTCACCTACAAGTTGGGAGCCACTGATCATCCTTAGCCCCCTCACTGAAACCCTATTTTAAGTTTTCGATTTTAGCGCCACCTACATGCCTAATATTGTACCAATGGGGGCGTGGGGGAATAAGGGTCAAAATAACAAGCGAATTTGTACAAGTCTTAAATAGTTTTCTTTAAAAATATTTTTTGGCAGTACAAAGCTTTATAAACAACCTTTATATATACGCGATAGACTTATTTCCTAAGTGCGGATCAGTGGTCGGAAGTAGCGCGCTACAAGTAGCGAAACTACTGTAGTAGCTACATTTTTTAGTAGTTTGTAGTGTAGCGCACTACTTTTTAAAAATAGTAGAGTAGCGAGTAGCGCGATACAAAAAAGTAGTAGTTTGTAGCGATTTCTAGAAACTACTTTCAATTAAATAATAAAAAAAAAATGAAAAAAAAAAAAGAGAACGAAGAAAGAAAACAAGGTGGTTCTTGTGGCGAATATTCGTAAAAATTAAAAAAAAAATCTAAAAAGGACTAATTTTAGCAAAAAAAAGGAACAAAAAGGAAAAGTAACAAATGAATTCAAAGACAATCCCTATTTCTATCCCATATTCGAATGAGGTAATTTTTTAATCAAAACCACTTTTCGAATTTTTTCGGTCGATCCTCAAACGGTGTATTTTTTTTTATTTATTTATTTTTTAAAAAGTAGCGAAGTAGCAACTACATTTCAAAAGTAGTGTAGCTCGCTACATTAAAAAAAAAGGAGTTGTAGCTGTAGTTCACTACATTTATAAGAACGTAGTTGTAGTTGTAGTTCGCTACAAAAAATATGTAGTTTTTCCAACCACTGGTGCAGATTATCCAGAAAAATTTCGGCACATAGGATTTTCCCCTTTCAAGTGTTTTCATACGGAAAAATGGGAGAGAAAAGAGAGTTGGCCCATTTTTAGGGGGTGATTATAAAAACACCTGACCCTTATGTAAAAGTTCTTGAGTATATAAAACCTTGTTTCTGATAACGTTCTACTGTAAGAAATCTGTCCATTACATTTGGTTTCGATTATATCAGGAGTAAATAAGGGATTCAATTTTACTTATGTAGCTCAATTTTAAGTTTCTTGACATGTTCAAAATTTAACCAAAGAATTGTGGCATTGTTCTTAAAATATTTTAACTGAAAGTAGGGGGGGGGGGGTAAATGACAGTTACGCAAATGAATAAAACATTTTTTTTTAAGTAGTCATGCAAATTTTTTCACCGTTGACACGAACATATTCATATCTTTCCTCTAACTACCTTTATTATTAACATATTAATCAGAAGGAACAATAATACAAATACAATACAAATACAAATGTGGCGACCAGCAGCAGGCTCAGGGCCCAACTTGGCTGGTCCTAGTCAAATTAAAGACCCCAATGAAGATCAATGGCCCTCTTAAAGCCATCTACTCCATTGCTCTTTACCGCCTCTTCCGGTAAGCTGTTCCAAGTTCCCACTACCCTGCTAAAATAGTAATTTTTTCGAATTTCCAGGTTCGCCTGAGGTTTAAACAGCTTAAAACAATGACCCCTTGTCCTGCTTTCCTTGCAAAAATCCAACCCTGCAACATCATTCATTTTAATAAATTTAAATAACTGAATCATGTCCCCTCTGGTTCTCCGTTGCTCAAGACTATACATATTAAGCATTCTAAGTCTGGAATCATAGTCTAAATTAGAAAATCCATTTACTAACCTTGTAGCCCTTCTTTGTACCCTTTCCAATAAATTAATGTCTTTCTTCAGATAAGGAGACCAAAACTGAACAGCATACTCCAAATGAGGTCTTACCAAACTTCTATATAGAGGCAGAAGAACCTTCTTAGATTTGTTTGAAATAGATCTATTAATAAACCCAAGCATCCTATTGGCTTTGTTACTAGCTATGCTGCACTGTTGACTGGACTTGAAATCCTGATTTATTAAGACACCTAGATCCATAACATTATCTGCCCTACTAATGACTGAACCCTGTAAATAATAGCTTGTATGCTTATTTCCATGACCGAAATGCAGCACTTGACATTTCCCAACATTAACTGCCATACCCCACTTGTCTGCCCATTTAGTAATATGATCCAAATCCTGTTGCAGCTGATTTATTTGTTCGTCATTTTCTACAACCCCCATAAGTTTGACATCATCGGCAAAACAATTCATGTTTCCAGAAACATTTTCATGAATGTCATTCATAAAAATAATAAACAAAAGGGGACCTAAAACTGATCCTTGGGGAACCCCACTTAAAACTTCACTCCATTTAGAATAGTTACCCCTAACAACTACTCTTTGTTTCCTTCCTGTCAGCCAATTCCTAACCCAAACTAGAATTTTACCTCCTACCCCTATACCAGCTAATTTGCTGAGTAGTGCTACATGCGGTACCTTATCGAAAGCTTTTTGAAAATCTATGTAAACAACATCTACGCATTTTTTGCTATCTAAAGCCAAGGTAACCTTGTCGTAGAAATGTAATAAATTAGTAGCACACGATTTACCTTTTCTGAAACCATACTGCAAACTACTCAACAGCCCATTATTTTCTAAGAAATTCATAATCTTAATTTTGATCAATGTTTCAAAAATTTTACATACCACTGAAGTCAGACTCACAGGCCTATAATTTCCTGCATTACCTCTAGACCCTTTCTTGAAGAGTGGTGTAATGTTAGCTAGTTTCCAGTCCTCTGGCACTATCCCTGAGTTATACGAAGCATTGAATATATTAACTATAGCGTCAACTAATTCCTCTGCACATTCTACTAGAATTTTTGGATAAATATTATCTGGTCCCGGAGCTTTTGTGGTTCTTTGATTGTTAGTGATTAAAAAAAAGTATTAGGCTATTCATAAATATTTCACGTCTTTTTCAACCACTTTAAGCAGATAAAAGAACAAAAATATTTTATGAATCTTTAAAATATTAATGCAATACAGTTAAATTCCTCTTCTGGTTTAAGCGCCTAAAGCATTTCTATTATACATCAGCATTCTGTATTCCCTTTTGAGACATCTAATGCACTATCATGGCACATTATCTTCTAGAGATTCTATTATCTATGAGAAATACTGCATTTAGGCTGATCAATTTATATGCAGGGAGTTTTTCTGAAATTATGAAATGTTCGTGGGCGCAATGCATTGCGTTGTATCAAAGTGATGGAATAAGACGTTAACAGAATCTTAAAAAAATGAAATAAGCCAGCAGAATGCTTAAACAAACAAATAATTGCCTTTACTTTTAATTCTGAAATATTTTTATGAATACGTCTAGAGGGCGCCGATGGCGCAGGGTGAAAAGCAATTATCTTTTAGTAGCAGTGACTTGCATTTAAAATTTTGGAAATAGAGATGAGATTCTTTTTTTGAACATTAACATAGTTTATTGACAAGACTATGAAAAATTTTTAACTCCAAATCAACCTTTAAGTCCCAAATTAATTTATTGACAAGACTATGAAAAATGTTTAAATCCAAATTAACCTTTAAGTCCCAAATTAATTTATTGACAAGACTATGAAAAATGTTTAACTCCAAATTAACCTTTAAGTCCCAAATTAATTTAACAATGCATTTTATATATTTTTGTATTTGAAAATACATTAATGAACATATATACCGATTATAAAAATTTTGAAAATCTCGGGGGTCTAAGTCCCCCTTACCCTTAGGAGGCCTATGAAAACTGTTTCCGATCACAGGTACCATCTGTCGACCTCTCAGCAAAGTACTAGGAGTGGTACTTTTAAGTACCAGCATGATTCCAGCCATTCAGGAGCATAAAGGGTTAAACCATTGTTGTCAGACAGTAATCGTAAGAAAGAACGGCAGTAGTATTTTTTTCTAAAAGTGACTGCTAAGCCATCCAATTACTCAAAATCTTGTTTTATTCACTTTGTCCTCAACAGCTCAAATAGTACAGAGAAATGAGCCGTAAGATTCTATTTGACAAGCCTTTCGTTCAACAAATGCTTTTAATCTTGATTTGCTTCAGCTCAAAATGCTCAGTTCTCTTATTTAAAATTGTGTATTCGCTAATGTAAGCAACATTTGAAAAATGAAACTGAATTTAAGAAAAATATTTAATGATAAATGTTAGCTGTTTTACCATAGCCATATATAATAAATAATAGAACCAAACACGTCATTTTGGTTTGGAATATTTTGCTCATAGGTTTTTTACTTTAATAAAAAACAATTGAATTAATCCACATATTGTGTTATGAATTCATTTATGAATTCCAAACTATTCAGGTATTTGATTTCCTGAGATAAATGCAGAAATAAGTTGCTGAAATATTTAAAGTTATTTTTAAAAGCATTTTTTCATAATTTATTTATAACGTAGTAGATAAAAGAAGAAAATTGACACTACGACTCTTAGTATTAAGCTTAAAAAGAAGGGGTTTAGTGCATAATTTAAATCAGATTAGAAACATCAAAAAGTGTCCCGATTCATCTAAATTATTAAAGAAAATAAAATGCTTACTTAAAAAGTATTTGTATTGGGCTTATCGCATCTCAGAAGTAGTTTTTATCATGAACATTTTGTGACACATGAAATCAGTAATTCTTCCACTGGAAATAAATTTAATGCGTTCTTTTAAATTTTTAACTGAAAGCATTCAGCTGTGTCCCCTTCGCCAATTAAACTTTGTAATTGCACAAATCATTAAAATCTTGAATGACGTTAGCAAAACGTACAGTTTCTCTTTTAACAGATAAAACAATCGATTAAACTCGTTTGCTTCGTAAATAAAATGATTAAACTTTTACAAAAATAAGATACATTCGAAATGTAAAACTGCATTAAGAAAATATGCTAATGTCATACATTTATGAAATTTCTACAATATATTTCAGAATTAGGTACAATAAAAAAACATTACAGGATATGAAATAAAAGTTTTTTTTTTCCTTTGTTTGCTTTTTTTTTTTTTTTTTTTTTTTTGATGAATGAGTGTTTCATTTTGCAAAATGTCAAGGCTCAAGGCTAACCTGAATATGTGCGTTCGTTTTGGCAAAATAGATCTTGGCATTTTTATTATACCTTTTCTAAACATGAAATAAGTTCCAAGCATACGGGTTCTGTTCATGACGCAAAGTTTACAAACATTTCATGTTGCGTATCCTCAGCTTCATAAATACATCAGAATCGAAAAGATGTAAAAACAGTTTTAAAAAAAATTGAGCAAAGCAGATGCATGAACAGTGTTTCTGAATGTGAAATAAATGCAAAATAAAATCTAACCAAGAAAATGTTCACCTTTCTAGAATTCCAGAGGTTACAAACTTCCCCGATATCGAACTAAAAGTTCGCAAAGAGCTACAATAATTCATACTAGATTGTTTTGAATATATAAACATAAGTTATAAAACCTTATCTTGATTCATATGGCATCGCCAGCAACAAAACTTCCTCAGAAATATGTTTTACGCACTAGTAAAAAAATAATAATAAAATAAAATACAACATGAATTTTTATTTGAAAGTATCGCACCAATTTTATATCTTTGAAAATATAGGCGAAAATATTCTATTCACTACAAAGCGTTTCGTTGTTCACTTCTTATGTGATGTTATGACAAAAACCTCTTTCAGACGGCTATTAAGCTGTTTATACCTAAGGGCCGCCTTCTTGTAGGGTCAACGTCCTACAAAACTTCAAATGAAAGAAGGTATAATGCCACCGTACAGCCTTTACTAAAATATTTAATCTATGCTTAAATGTAATGTTTTCCAGCTTATTTGTTACGCTATAATTTTTAACCAGTGAATAATAGTGACTAATATTGCCTCAATCCCCATTTTTTTTTCTTTCCACTGCTTCTACAACTATTTGTATTGGGTTACTAGTATGATCTTCATATATATTTTATAGCAAAATGTCACAGTGTGCTTCTGTCAAAATTTTTTTATTCATTTTCTAATACATTATGCCTGTAGGTATAGTGCAAATTAATTTTTTTCGTTTTCATACACTCTTATACACTGAAGTGACAAAAGTCATGGGATAGCAATATGCAAATTTTCAGATGGCAGTAGCATCGCATAGAACAGGTATAAATGCGCAGTGCTTTTACAGAGCTTTCATTTCTGTTCAAGTTATTCATGTGAAGAGGTTTTAACGTGATGATGACCGCACGACGTGAATTAACAGACTTTGAACGCGGAATGTTAGTTGGAGCTAGACGCATGGGTCATGCCATTTCGGAAATCGTTAGAGAATTCAACATTCCCAGATCCACTGTGTCAAGAGTGTGCCGAGAGTATGAAATTTCAGGCATAACATCCCACCATGGACAGCGCAGTGGTCGACCGCCTGCACTTAAAGACCGAGACCGGCGACGTCTGCAAAGAGTCGTAAATTCTAACAGACAAGCAACACTGCGTCAAATCACCGTAGAAATCAATGTGGGACGTACAATGGACGTGTCTGCTAGAACTGTGCGGAGAAATTTGGATTTCTTGGGCTATTCCAGCAGAAGACCGACTCGAGTGCCTTTACTGACAGAACGACATCGCTTGCAGCGACTCTCGTGGGCACGTGAGCATATCGGTTGGTCCCTAGATGAATGGAAAACCGTGGCCTGGTCCGATGAGTCACGATTTCAGCTGGTAAGAGCCGATGGTAGGGTTCGAGTGTGGCGCAGGCCCCACGAAGCCATGGACCCAAACTGTCAGCAAGGCACTGTTCAAGCTGGTGGTGGCTCCGTAATGGTGTGGGCTGTTTTTTCATGGCATGGACTTGGTCCTCTAGTGCGACTGGACCGAACATTGACTGGAAATGCTTATGTGCAGCTACTTGGAGATCACTTGCAGCCATTCATGGACTTCATGTACCTAAACAACGATGGGATTTTTATGGATGACAATGCGCCATGTCACCGGGCCACAACTGTTCGCAATTGGTTTGAACAAAATTCTGGACAATTCCAACGAATGATTTGGCCACCTAGATCGCCCGACATGAATCCCATTGAGCATTTATGGGACACCATCGAGAGGTCTGTTCGTGCCCAAAATCCTGCCCCATCAACGCTTTCACAATTATGGACGTCTATCGAGACAGCATGGCTCAATATTCCTGCAGAAGACTTCCAACGACTTGTTGAGTCCATGCCACGTCGAGTTGTTGCACTTCGCCGGGCAAAAGGAGGGCCGACACGATATTAAGAGGTATCCCATGACTTTTGTCACTTCAGTGTACATCCGCACCCGCAATCTACAAGGCAGACAATTAAACTCCGTTACTCATTTTTGGTAAACTGTAGTGTGGCTCTGATAAGTTGATGTTTCACCTTGACAAAGCTTACTTCTTTTGGGATTTATTAGAGAAGGGAGATTGGCACTGAGTTGAGTAGTTTTTTTCTCAGCAGTTTTGTGACGGAATTCCTACTCAAACCCGCATCAATAACACTCGACTTTTTCACTCAACTCCGCAATAAGAAAACACTACCAAGGTCAAACCGCAAAGTAACCGAATTTTCTTTTTTTAATTAGCATGAAGAAAATTGCAAATTGACGGTGCGAATCGTTTTGTTAATAATTTTTTTACAATGAAACAATACCTAAAAAAAAGTTTAAACAAGTAAAGAAACGCAATATTACTGCGAAAATGCGTGTGTGTGTGGCTGGCTGCCTTTTCCACTAATTTGGTGTCGTTACGTTAACGTTTGGCGTATTACATTTGACATTTTTTTAATCTTAAAAAACTCGACGAAAAATATTTGTTTCAGAGAGTAGCCCCCTTCCCAGAGATATCCCTTCAGTAATATTCTTAAATGCTATGCAGAATTTCGTACAGCGAAAAATATTTATTTCAGAGAGTAGCCCCCTTCCCAGAGATATCCCTTCAGTAATATTCTTAAATGCTATGCAGAATTTCGTACGGCGAAAAATATTTGTTTCAGAGAGTAGCCCCCTTCCCAGATATATACCTTCAGTGATATTCTTAAATGCTAAGCAGAACTTCGTCGTAATATTTTAAGATCTTATATCTCGATAACGGGCAGACGAGGGCACATTGCGTTAAAAATGTCTTGTGCGAGATACTTTTCCTATTAGTACCCATTTGATTTTTTTTTTTTATTATTACACTGGTCGTTGGCAGGGGCGCCCCAAACTAAAACTTTTAGGAGGGAGAAAATAATCAATTTGCCGAATGAAGTTCCAATTTTACCGAATGATAAAATACAAGCATGCACGCATGACATACATGCATGACATTTAGTGAGAAAAAACATTAGGCATCTTTTAAAAAACAATTCTAAAAACTAAAAATAATCTCAATGTTGCACATTGTCTTCAAATTGCCGAATCGTCAGCAAAATGTGCCGAATACAAAACTTATTGAGAGGTCACAGTGACCTCCCATCGGGCGCTCTTGGTCGTTGGTCAGAAGAGAGGCGTATATCAGGTATAATACGGTACTACGATCAGAAGCAGATCAACTGATCACTGTGACAGCTAATGGCATATCAATTTCATACCACTTTGCTACTTCAAACCAAAATGTACCTTTCAAACATGATCGACCCCTTTAGTGCTTTTGCTAAAAAAAAACACAAAATTATTTTTAGCACATAAAAGCAAAAATACTGTAATTGAGTGTTAAATAGTTTTAATCACATAAAATAATGGATATCCCGAAGCTGAAAAAACATCTCATTATAAAATTTTATTAATACTTAAACATTTATTTTGAACTGTTTTGTAAAGAACTATATGGTGTAAGCTAAGAGATTTATTGTTTAATTGCGAATAAAGAGGCAAAATTTATTACCCTTTAAACGAAAAGTAAAAGAATTTTCGGTAATATTTATCTTTAAAAGAACTAAAACCAATAAGAAAAAGACCCCGAAGAAAACCGCATAAATAGAAAAATGATTTAAACTCATGCTGATTTAACACACATCCCAAAGGCATTTTTAAGGAAAAAAATAAACAAACTACTTGTTTGCTAATAATTAAGAACCATCGATCTAAAAGATTTACTCTGCAAACAAAAGGAGAAAAAAAAACAGTGATAAAAAAATCTTTAGTTAGAGAAATAAAGGAGGCATTTACAGAGATTTTGAAGATATACACGGACGCCTGGGATTCAATGGATGGTAAAAATTGGATTCTGTCCAGTTATTTTGAATATACCAATCAGAAATTTTCCAAGCGGAACTTGGGGATAGGCGGAACTGGTGGGGAGAAGCTTTATCAGGCACCCGTTGCGAAAGCTCTCTTATCATGTTTCACGCTTATTTTATCAATGAATAAAGTTTTTGTGGTTCTTCTTTTTTTTCTTTTGTTCAATTCTTTAATTGTGAATAATCATGCGCTTTTCTCGTTGTATCAAAGCAAAGCTGACTGTGTTGTGAGATTATTTGCACTATTTACTTAGACACAATACATATCGGGAAGTAAATAGCAAATTCTTTGTGAAAAGATTTCCCACTGACAGTCCATTTTTACAATAGTAAGGGATATATATATAATATATATATATATATATATATATATATATATATATATATATATATATATATATATTTAAAAATAGAAGTATAAAATCTTGTGAAAAATCTGTTAAAAACTGAAGTAAAGATAAAATTCCCAAAAGACCCTGGGGCCTTCATCAGGGGGACCCCCTAGGGTAGGGAAAAGTGGAGTGAGATGTTTCTAGCAAGTTGCAGGCAAATCGCCTAAAAAGTTGCAACTTTTAGCCCCCGACATCTCACAAACAAGCAGTAGGTCACTGGAAGTCCAATTCATTTATGCATATACACGAGAGAATACAATTCAAAAGACACTATATATAATCAATAAAATTCAAATAGAACAGATGACATGAAATTACAATATTATATATATATATATATTCTTTTGCTAAAAAACTTTTAAAAAAACTAAGTAGATGTTTCACTGCATTTTTAGGAGAGAATTTACCAATAGCAAAATTTTGTTATTTTAGAATATACTGTTGAAATTGTATTGCAAAAAGGGCTATGCACGTTTAAGATTAGAGTTTCAATACTTAACGTAATGGAAACACATTTAATTTCTTGGCTTCATGACTACAGCGTATTTGTACACACACAGCATAGATTTATTTTTATAAATACTTTTTAAAAAGTGAGCAAGAGGAAAAGATAAGCAATACCACTTTCTTAACTGCATTATTATTCTGAGCTTATTAGCTATAGCTACAAGTTAACCACTAATAATTAAACAATAACATTACTCCTTTTTTGCTTAAATATTAAAATTAATCGTGTATTACAAATGAAAAAAGTTTTTATTACGGCATTTTTTTTACCTAAGAATAAAAATTTATTTTATTATAACAAGCTGCGCTTGTATTCTAAGATAATTTTATGTTTTAAATGCTTCAAAATAAGCTTAATTCAGTTTGAAGTAAATCATAAGTTGTATGTTTAAAGCAGTTATTTGTATTCTTTCAGACATTATACTAACTTTTCAACAAGCAGGAATGCAACTAAAAAAATCTTTCTAAATTGTCAAAACTATAAACTGACTCCTTGCGAATCTAGCACAATTTTATTCATTGCACGTCAAGAACAAAAACTTGCATTTCTAATCAAGGCGACGGAATTACGAATTACAGAAATAAAAAGGGCAATTATTACATAAGAATTCGCTGAATGTAAATTATAAATTTTAGAAAAAATACTAAAAAAGAAAACAAATTCACATATTATATGACATTTTTAACTTAAAATCTTCGAAACCAAATTAGTTACCCATTCAGTGATTTAGTTATCGGATATGCGGAATCTAGTGTTCTCACAGATTGTCGATCAAATCATGTTAACAGTTATAATTCCTGAACTTTGATATTCGATCGAAAAAAAAGTTATGACCAGCTGGAACTTTTTATTAGTAGGAAAAAATGTTCGTGGATAATTTTTAAAAAAGGATCCTTTTACCCCCCCCCCCTTCCTCAGTATCCTCTAGTTTTAGAATAAACCTACATTGAAATTCTAAACTGTGAAAAAGATAACTAGAAGCATGATTATCCCTTTATTTATCTACTGTCAATGCTGTACTGTCTAATGTGATTTCGCGAAACTAGATTTTTCTTCACCACTTTTGAGGAATTTAAATAAAACCATTTTGTCACAAATAAGTGCAGAAAACTGTTGAGTGGAATTTTAGTTCACATCTCATTTGTTTTAGTTTCGTTTAATTAATTTCATGTACCTTTTTCACAAAAATTTTCATTTACTATTTCATAGTTCAATAAACCCTCATTTCCAGAAACTACACATTTTTTTCTGTGACTTATATTTTCTTCAAAACATTCTTTAATGCTAATTTTACATACTTTGAACATAAATTAATAAGAAACAAAACTGTTTGAACTAATGAATAAAAAATCTGTCTTCCTCTAAAGTTTTGTAACTGAAAATTCAATTTTAAAAAAAGGTAAGCAATAACTTTCGAAATAATGATTTTAAAAAAATTCTACTACTTCAAAAAATATATATCTTTCTTCGAAATTAGGAAAAAAAAATCAAAAATAATTTTGAAATTTTTCCAGAGAAATTTCCTAATTGAATGTTTGAAGCAAATGCAATTACTTCTCTTAGATAAGTTAATTTTTGCGAATTGATTTTATGCATAGTATCAAAATAGAAGTGACAGCAGCGTTGCATTTTTTGTGATAAAATAGCGAACCAATTATTTTCAAAGTGTCACTTAGTTCTCGATACAGAATTTTCACATTGTTATTTCCCCCTCTTCGTTGGGATGAAAAATGCTCTCTAATTGGTGAACATTAAATCATTCGGGAAATATTTTAGAATTGATACGCGAGCAATTTATACGCAACACATCGCATGCCATACTTTTTTTGGAGTCAGAAGGAGGGGGGGGGGGGGTATTAATTTATTCAAATTATCCCAAAATAATGAGCAAGCCAAGCACATTTTAGGTATTTTCTTCAATTTACCTTCAAGTAAATTTTAATTATATTTTATGCAACCATAAACATGACTAAAAAACTTCACAAACGCTTGAAGTTAGATTTTATTTTGAAAGCCAGCATTATAAGATGTAAATTTGCAATAAAAACTTAGCTATTCCTGTCTTTTGTAAGCTAATGCAGCATTTTTCTCCGTAAGTATCAATTTAACGTTAGATAAAGTGCCCAATTTTCATGAGTACAAGTTGAACTATGGGAAATTGAGTACAAGTCTGAAATAACCGATTTAGGTCGTACGTAACTGCCTACCTACCAGTACTGTACCATGGGTTTGTGTAACCACGAAAAAGAACTAAAAAAATAATAGCTCTTTTATATATAATATATAACACTCATTTAGAAAAAGATAACCCCAAATGAAAGGAAAACGCACACACACACACACACACGCAATATTGAAAAGTAGATTTTTAAAAATAATTGCAAGTTGTAAACTTTGTTTTAAGGAAGAGCTTCGCATGTCACCTTGCAGAAAGCAACTCTCTTGATTACAATTTCGTCAAGGGACGGATTTAAGACATAGCACATATTTAAGAAACTTTTAAGTTGCTGAAAATAAGCAACCATTAGTTTATAATATAAATAGAAGAATTTATTATTACAAATATATATTTACTGGTTATCTTCAATTTATAAACACACTGCAAAATAATTATTGTATGAAAACCTTTGTTTTTCTGTTTGTTTGTTTGTTTTTGTTTCTTTAATGAGAAAATAGACGTAAATTCAAAATGTACAGTTGAATCGCAGAATGTAATCAAGCAATTCAACGAAAAATATTAACGCTACTAACTTACTTGTTGCAATCAATTTATTTTTTTCAGACATGATAAACACTTTTTGGACTATCATGAAATACCACAATTTTATACTTAGTTAATAAATATAAATTTAAAAATTTACGAACATAGTAACTGAAAGTAGTTACTGTTTTTCAAATTAACATCAAGTAACGAAGAACTGCATTTAGAAATATCTTCCAATTAAATTTTATTGCTTTTACTCGTGCACTAAACTCTTAAAATCCCGTAAATCAATCGTTGAAATAACAACATAGTTCTATTGCAAACCAACTAGATCCTTGAGATAGTAATTTGAGCAAATTATACCTCACCATGATACATTTTGTAAAATGAAACATGTGAAAGTGAGACAATATCTTCACGGCTTGATCAATTTATCAAATCGTAAATGCCATTCATTAGTATTCTGATGAAAATAAAAGGATTAAAGAATCAACAAAGAAAAAACAAAAATCAAAATAACAAATATACGAAAGAAATGTAAAAAAAGGAGTTATTTAAATATCTTATCGTTTATTTCTTCCCATATCTTTTCAGAAGTTAAGGGTAATTGAATTGTGCACATGAAACAACAAGCACTAACTAAGTCCCACCATTGCAACCCAACAAATAAAAAAACGAAAATCAAAATATAGATAAATATACGAAAGAAATGTAAAAAGAAGGATTTATTTAAATGTCTTATCGTTTATTTCTTTCCATATCCTTTTCAGAAGTTGATAAGGATAATTGAATTGTGTATATGAAACAACAAGCAATAACTAAGTCCCACCATTGCAACCCAACACTGCCAGGATAAAAGAAAGCAAATATTGGGCTATTGGCAAAGTAAGATCTATATTTCAAATCACTTCGTCTCAGAACTGCATAAATAAAAGATCCTGAAATCTGAGTCTTCTCCCATATTATATAACGCCATATTATATATCCCGAAATATAATGAATATATGAAAGAAATGTAAAAAGAAGGGTTTATTCAAATATCTTATTGCTTATTTCTTCCCATATCCTTTTCAGAAGTTGATAAGGATAATTGAATTGTGCATATGAAACAACAAGCAATAACTAAGTCCCCACCATTACAACCCAACATTGCTAGGATAAAAGAAAGCAAATATTGGGCTATTGGTAAAGTAAGATCTATATTTCAAATCACTTCGTCTCGCAACTGCATAAATAAAAGATCCCGAAATCTGAGTCTCCCCCCATATTATATAATGCCATATTATATATCCCAAAATATAGTGAATATATGAAATAAATGTAAAAAGAAGGGTTTATTTAAATGTCTTATCGTTTATTTCTTCCCATATCCTTTTCAGAAGTTGATAAGAATAATTGAATTGTGCACATGAAACAACATGCAATAACTAAGTCCCACCATTGCAACCCAACACTGCTAGGATAAAAGAAAGCAAATATTAGGCTATTGGCAAAGTAAGATCTATATTTCAAATCACTTCGTCTCGCAACTGCATAAATAAAAGATCCCGAAATCTGAGTCGCCTCCCATATATCACGGCGAAATTTCCCTGCTTGGCTGGCTGCAACATATTTCGAAACAGCCATATCTTAGATTGTTGAAATGGCATTTTCGGACGCAGGTCCATAACACAAGAATTTCCTAAATATTTTTCTGCTGAAGTCTGGGGAAAAATTCTTATGGACTTAATCCAAGAAAACCGGAAGTGTTTCTGAGAAAAAGGAACTTATAGGGCAGCTTTATGGCCAGTGCTTGGAATTGTATTTCGACAAAGAAATGTCGAAAGTGTTGAAAAGTAAAGTGAAAAATGTTTCCAAGAAAATTTGGAAAGAAATCTCAGCGGATCAGTAGCATTTGGAATAAGCATGATATCACTAATTGGATGTACTTTGTTGTTACTTCCATGAGAAAGCTTGAAATTTTGTACGCAATTACGTTCAATCTTAAAAGCATTTAGGAATACAAATGATTCATTTTTTTTTCAATGTGACGCAAATAACTTTCAATTTAATTAAATTTACTATAATTGGTTATATTTGCAGACTTAAATAAACAGCTAACTAGACTTTAAGTCGAAGCTATATTCCTAAACTATTTACCAGACAAATACATTATCGTAATGACACATTTTACATATCATGCAGCGTATATGTGAATATTGATGGTTTCTAAATAAAGATAAAAATTAATGCCAAAAATGTCTACGCTATTGAAATCCGACTGTATCTATCCACCTAGGTACTCATATGTCAGCCTAAAGGTCACTTTTGACTAACTGTTTTGTGTAACGTGACCTTGATCATCACGTGACAGTTATGACGAAATATCGTCAAACCTAGCAACATTTGGCGATTTTTTGAAAAAATTGTCTCTAAAATAAATGGGGCAAACTTGACGGCTAGTCAGGTCACTAAAAAGTATTGCCATTTCTATTATTTCTTGTAAATTTAGAAATATTTTTTTTCTTTTCCATCATCAACTTGTAAAATTAGAGCTACATAATACTTTGCAATTTTTTAAAAGCTAGTTTCAGAAATACCAGTTTATTTTTTCATTTTAAATTCAAAGCTTGTACGAGGGGACCCCAAGTGGTGAACGTTTACGGGGTTACTGGAACCGCTCCTTTTAGAAACTTATCAGTATTACTTCGCATAAAAATTCTTAAGTACGCACTTTAAGAAAAACTATGCATAAAAGTTTTCATGAGCTTCAGAATTTAAAGGTAAAAACTAATCTGGAAACACTTCTTTGAAAAGTGTTTCTTGATCTCACTGAAAAATATTATTCGAAAAACTTCTTTGGCATACGTTCTATAACGCGGAGAAAATTTTCATTAGGAACAAATATTTACAAAATCAATTACTGTAATGAAATGTGACGTGATCATTTTAAAAAAGTGTAAAATCAGTACGCATATTTTTAAGGGGAGGAGGGAGGGGGGGACCACTTACTCAAGTGGTCCACTTACCAAAACCAACTTTATATAGCAATTTAAAAATAAATCATAGACTACTTTCCTATATTGCATACGATTTTAAGAAATTTTCTTAAATAATGTGTGAACATTTACATTTTGTATGCTGTCTGTTCAAATGTATCCTATTGTTTGCACGGTATTGATAAAGATTATTAGTTTCATTATCCTGATTACCAGGAGTATTCATTAACAAGTCTAGCATTTAACCTGAGGGAACCATCAATTAAAATGGTTTGTACTTCAATTTTGCACTTAAAAAAAAAGAAAAAATCCCTAAACGACCAAAGGAGTCCCTACTCCAGGTATAGTCTTATCAAAACACAACGAGTTCTTCAAATTTTATGGAATGTAAAGAAAATCAAAAATGGGAACATGTATAACGTTAATTTTTCTTTTCTTAAACACCCATTTAAGAATGTATCTCAATAACACATGCATTTTTTTTACATTTTTTTTCTCCATTTATAAGCTGAAGCAATCGATAAAAAGCAAACTCTTTCTCAGAATCAGCCGCATTGTTTTTAAAGTATTAGTAGAGCGTATCAAGCACTAAGTGTAATTAAGGGCGAATATCAACTATGGTAATAATTGTTTTGCAAGCTAAGGAAAAGTTTTTCCTTCGCGGACTTATCGACCGCATATGCTACCGGAAACATTTTTGTGATAATTAAGCTAGCGTCTTAGAAAGAACATTAAAAAAAAAAAAAGAAAGAAAAAAGGAAAACCAAAAGGTGCTATAAAATTACTGATCTGTAACAGAAGAATGGAAGTGGTTCTAAAAAGTAGACGGGCGTAGTATTTTTTTTTTTTCATTTGCTGTATTTTGGGAAGTTTATTAGGGTCGTATGACTTAAAAAAGCTCATTTTGATGTTATGTAGGGCAGCTTATATTAAATAATGTGGAAGTCATTTCGGTTTTGCGTACTCATTTTAAGATTTGTTGAGTGTAGGTAATAATTTTGATACTCAATGATGCTTTACGTGATTATTTTGATGTTGGTTGATATTTTAGTCATTTTGAATAGTAAGTTTGATGTCAAAATAATCAATATAACACCTATTTATTAATTAGATAATACAACACATTACATGAAAAACATACCACATTCACTTTATTTTCAGGACATTTCATTTTTTCAAATAATGGTATTTTTCTTTAACTGAAAGTTCAGCCATTCTTCAGTGCGTAGAAAGTAATGACATGCCTAATACCTTCCAATAATCCCATTTTTAAAAAATATACTTATATGTATTGTTTTAATATAAACATTTTAAATGGTGCTCTAATATAACATCTGAGCAGTTGCCTTCATCGTATACTACAATATTAAATGACTTTGTCTCATAAAATACATGCATTATTTAAAACAACCTGCTGATGCAGTAAAAAATATAATAACGCGAATGTTGGTAGAGGAGACTAGGGTCAGATACAAAACCAGTTACCATTTGTAATAGTAACTAAGTTTATTTTTACCATGAAATTTATCAAACTACAATTTGAAAAAAAGTTTATAAATAGTTTAGTTTGTCATGTTCATAACGATCTAGATAACCGTACATAGAGGAAGCTAGTAAAGTTACCCTACTTTTTACAAAAAAAAATTTTTGACCGTAAAAAAAGTTCTGAATTAACATTATTCACAAGCTAAAAATTTCTGAATTTTTTGCATTATTATTTTAATTATATATTAATCTTTTTATTAGTGATTTTTTAATAGTGTCCAAACTGAATTAAACCTCCTCATTCGAGAGGAATATTAAAAAACATGCGAACTATAATTTGCAAATCAGTGATCATTTACGTTTCGCTTTCCAGTGTCTTCAGAAAAATCAATACATGAATGTTTAGCGTAAGCGAAAGAAAAAAATCAGTCAAAAATGTATCGTACAAATATCTAAAACATTACCCAAGTAGCATCAACTCATCGGATTTTGCTCGGCCGATCAACAAACTCCTCGTAAACTGATCCTGTAACGCACGATGACATCGTTCCGATCAGTATCCGAGCACGGTTTTCGATGAGCTACTTTTCATCGGAAAGCGATATCCTTCCGATCAACTTTCCCGATGAAAATAAGCCGAGCTATATTCCATCGGAAAACGATATCCTTCCGATCAAGTTTCCCGATGAAATTCCTCGGCACGGGACTGTTCTGCTCGTAAATTGCTCCAAATCTCATCGTATTCTCATCGGATTTTGCTGCTCGGATTCTGCTTGGCCGATGAGACATATTGGATCATCGGCCGATGAGAATTTCATCGGGTTTCGAAGAATGGCCGATCATCGGCCAATGAGATGATGCTTCTAGGGTAGGATCCTAGTCATTAGTTGCAATTTGGCATACATATCTAAATTAATCTTTGGTTCTTTGGTACATGGATACGCATTTTTTTTCCTACCCAAAGCTTTTGCATCTAGTTTTAATTGAAAGGACTGTCTTAAATAACCGTCACACAGCACCTTAAACAAACTTTCTACGTGGGAAGAAGAATCAATATTTTTACACACCCCAATTTCTTTCCGGTTGGAATTTTATAACTTTTCTAATTAGTTTAGCTGCTGAATGTTATTATTCTGGTCTTATAATTTTGTATCTTCTCGTCCCGTTTTAGTTTTCCTGCATATTTGATTCGGATAAACAATGAAAACTTTACTTGGAATGCATCAACTTTAGTATTTTGGCTTTTTCAGTTTCTTTTTAAAGATGCAAGAGGGATTTTTCCTTCTCAAGATAAATTTATTGCACAGTTTTCTTCAACCAGTACTAAAGACACCCGACTTACATTCTAGGCAGCGTTTTCCTTACGAAATATTCGTCTACGATACCTAGACACTCGAAGGAAAAGGAAACAACTCATGTAATCTGTCAAACTCTACAGATTAAACGTTTTTATTTTTCTTTCTATTTGCATAAAGTTAACTTAAATACTTCTATGCTCAGTAATTAAGGTGCGTATTGAAATAAAATATTTATATTTCCATTTATGTTAATGTAGTTTCAGGCAGTATAGCCATGAATTATTGCAGCCAATTGTTAAAGCGTAAAGTGACATTTTTTTTCTTTTTTCTTTTCTTTTCTTTTTTTTTTTTTTTTGGCTATGTTGCAAACGCCGATTTTCCTATCGTTGCAACTGACCCTACATCGTTATGTTTTATAAGTTTAATCTTTCAAACAATTTAAACGTATGTGTTATCAATCTTTAAAAGTTTTTCATTTACATACATTAATATACATGTTACTCAGATGAAGAATAATCCAGCAGAAAATATTTTAAATTCTTAAACACAATGTTTCGCTTTAAATATTCCGCTTAAATGAAGACTATGGCATTTTTCTTTCGTATTTAAAAAACAGCGCAAAAACTGCTTAGAAATTTATTTAATCCGCAAACATTTTTTAATTTTATTAATTCTACTTTCTAAGCTCAAAATAATGAAGAATTCTGAAAAAAGAAAAAAACACTTAGCACAGAAGGAAAAACAAACTATAAAATTTTTCAGAGGGTTACCTTTGGTGCGTTACACCACATAACTTGAATGTATGGTAGCTTAAAATTTTCTCATTTTATCTCATAAAAACACACTTAAAAATTTTTTTTTTCTTTTAGGCGGAAAACTACTTCCAGTATGATTACGGGTACTATATCGTGCAGTTAATGCTACAAGTTGGTAACTAGAATTGAGTAGTTTTTTTTTTATGTACACTGTTTCAAGGAAAACTCAACAAACGAATGTTTTTCACTCTTTCAGGGAAGTGTGAAGACTTAAATATTATAAAACTACCTTTTTTTGTTTTATTTAGCTCAAAAAAGGGTTGTCTTCTTTTGAACGAAATTAAAAAAAAAAAAAATAACAAACAATGAAATATTCTATTTTATTTCTCCAAGTACCACTACCAAGCTGTGGTGCTCAGCCGACAAAAAGTGTCCTTTTGGAAATATTTTAATCTTGCAAATCAATCTTCTAGAGGCCATCTTTATTAGGTATGATGGACGTTAGAGATAGATCAAAACACCGAACAGTAACCGACTCCTTATAGTGGTCAAGTGACAAGTTAAGTTCATTTCATTTCATTTATAAGCACATCTATACCAAATGGTTTGGTTTGATTACAAATGGTTATTTTCTGTAAAATAGTATTTTATGTAATTCGTATTCATTCTGAACAACGTATCTAAATTCGTTTTAAACAGCTTTTGTCCTTTTCCAACTTAAGTTACTAAATTCTGATTGCACGCTTCCCAGCATGCACTCAACAAAAATAATTTCTACTTTAGATGATTGATCGAACATAATTTAAATGTCATTCATCATTTTTCGAACAAGTTTTTCTAAAATTATACATTGTAAACAATTTTTTATTCAGTTACAAATCATCATTAACAAAACGTGTCTGGTATAACGGAGTCAGGCTCTTGCTGTGCCCTGTTTCGTTTTTTAGCTTACTTTTCCGTCAAAAGGAAAAATAAATAAATAGTTAAAACATAAAAGAAGGTTTACTGTGTCGTAAACACATCGCTAAGAACGAAAATAAGTCAAAATGAATTTAATAAATATATAAATACAAAAAAAAAAGTTTGAAAGTATGGAATTGAGATGATGTCCTTGTGACTTTCGCGAGATAGCCCAATGGGGGAGTTTCCTTCAGTCAAAAGTACTACTTTTTGTTACTGAAATTAATAGAATGATATTAAAAAAATAACATGGGCACGAAAAATACTTTAATTTTCCCAACAATTTATTTTTTATTGATTTTTTAAAATACCCTACCTTGAAAACGGGGCGTGGTTTTGTGACGTCAGTGGTGCACATAACAGCTGTCCAATCGCAGGAATCGGTGACGTCACAACCTTCGTTATCTCACTTTAACCAATTAGATTTCGCGCTTACGTGCACCACTGACGTCATGCGCAGATTTATTATTCGGAATAGCATCTGCGCACCGGTTAAAATAATTCATAAAAAATATATAACTGTGTCAAAAAGTAAAAAAATGGTCAATTCCTATGTTTTGAAGCATTTTCTTTCAGAAAAAAATAATTTTGAAACTTCGGAAACTCCCCCATTTAAACAAACTATTTTTTTCGAAATAGCTGGGCCAGAAAAATTCATTTCCAGAGTTTAGTTTGTGATTTTATCAATTTTCGATCAAATTTCAACAGTATAAAGAAACGAAAAAAAAATCTTTACGTTAGTGCTTTCGGGTAAACAGAAGACGCATATAAACTCCGAATAAAAAGCAATATTTGCTTAGAGTAAAAAATATTAGAAAGCATTTTCACGCAGAACGCAGAATATGTAAAAGTATAGTGTTTGCTTTTCCCCCAAATGCGTTTTTTAAGTAGCTCAAAGGAACAAAAATCTTATTAGTTTTTAGGGGGTAATTTAAAGCAAACATAAATCTTGAACTATGAATCGAGTTCATACGTTTATATTAATTACAAAATTTTAGGAAGAAGAATTTAATGATCTAATCATGCAGCATAAATCATCATTTTGTTAGTCATAAATATTACATCTGTATTAACTGCACAGTGCCATTACCGTACAGCATTTTATTATTGCTGTATACTATACGACGGTATTATTTTATGTCTCTCCCTCCTCCATAGAGCTTTGGTAACGGTATTTTCTGTTGATTAACACAACTTTTTGTTGTTAAATACAGTAAAAATTCAGATCTTAATGTAAGGAACGATAATGTATATCTAAAAAATGGTTTGAGCAGTTTGAGGGATGTTTACAAATGTCTCAAGTAATTGGATATGATTAAGAAAAAAATTTATACATACCCTTTTCTAAAACGGGAAATTTTGACTTACGCGAGGGGTCTTGGAATGAATCCATCTCGTAAGTCGAGACTAATCTCTATCAAACAAATTAAAATAAGGAAAGCGGAAAAAATGTCAAAATTAAATCGGATAACTATCAGAATCCTGTTACAACACCTATTTTCAAAGATGAAAATATGTCGCTTTACCAAAACAATCCTCATTAGGTTAAGTTCCATTAATCATAGCTGGCGATCTACTACTCTATTTTTCGAAAAAAATTGGAAATGAAACCGGAATTCCAGCTATTTCCTTTAATGCTCCCTCAGAGAGCACCTCTGACGGTGCTCCCACGGATTATTATGCATTTGGACTTTTAAATCAAGCTCTTTCTAAGCGGCATCTCAAAATATTGGATGGAAGATTGGGAATGAGAAACGGAACAAAATCAGCCTTGATACTTTAGAAAATGCTCTGTTATCTTGGAAATCAAAATGTAACAGGATTATTTACCAAAAGGGCTATCAGGCTAAATATATCAGAAAATAAAATTCTTTGAACATTATAGTCGCTGTTTCAGCTATTGCCTTAATAATAAAATTGCCTAAACCAAACATAGTTTTATTTCAGGAAATATTTTGCGCTATACAAGCAAACTGTGTAGCAGTTGAATCTCAAGTATCGAACAGTTTAAGAGTAGTTAATACAGAAAAGAGCTATAAAGAGTTCAAGAAATCTGATTTCGCAATAGTCAAAACGAAATTTTAATCATGGAGAAAACAAAACAAAATCGAAATTATACTGATTGTAACGTCATGCAATATACTTAAAAACGTTCTTAATTTAGAGCCAACTTCAAAAATTCTCCTTGCACACAACTGACATGCGCTGTATTTTAACGTTTGTTACGTTTAACGTCGGTCTATGAGAGCATTCACTTACAACGCATGTTGATTTCGTCGCAGCGTTTGGGATGCCGTTTGCTAACGCAGCGCAATCGTGAAGCTAAAGAGCGTTGCATATACTGCTTGGTACTTCATAGACGCGAGCGAGATCTTCATCTATGGTTGAGCTTGGATAGTTTTAACGCAGCGCAATCGCACGCCGAAACTGCATAGAAATCTAACGCGCGTTACTTGTGAACGATCTGTTAAATATAGTCTTTGTCAATATTTGTTTCTTCAGCACAACAAAACCTAAGCCAATCAATAACAGAAAAATACAATTTTTATTTATTTAATAGCCGCCGAACATTAAAAGCATTCTTTCTGAATAGTAATGTAAATTTTATGCAAATACAATTAATCTAATTATCTAAAGATAAATTTCAGGAACTGATATTGCATAATAAATTTGCTTTGTGAAACTGGATATGTTAATAATGTCCTAGTAACGAAAAAACAAATCCACATAAGTTTGATGTAATTTATATTTTTACCAGTATTGTGTGTGTGTGTGTGTGTATGTCAAAACTCTCAACACGAAAACAGAAAGAAAGAAAGAAAAAAGCATGCTTCATTTTAATGAACTTTTTAGCTTTAAATGCAATCAACGAAAATTCTTTTTTACTAAACAATTTAATTTACTACATAGAATAAATTCTTTTTGCTTTAAAATATTCTTCTTAATTAATCATACTGAACATTGCGATTTCTATTTTAGTTAGTTAATATATAAATCATTTTCTCGCGACAAATATTATTGCTGAATCTTTTCGATACTTAATTCATGACTGCAAATCATTAACTAATTCCAACCATGTCTATAAATAAAAGGAATAATTTCATTTGCATTTGCTTTAGATTAGCTTCTTGTAGAAAAATATGAAACTTGTTAGCTATTGGAATAAAAACATTGTTTGTGCAATGTTAAAAGAAACAAATAGAAAATCTCATTGGCAGATTCAGTAAGATACATATTAATTATTTTGGTGGAAAATAAGTCCTGGAACAGTGTCATAAACTGCGTTAAGCAATTCTTCGAGTAAATGTTATAATTTATAGTTATTACAGCATTGCAGAGAAATTCTATTAGATTCACAAGAAAAATAAAGTGCCACTGACTTAATGTGTGGAAAAGCAGTCTTTAAGAGTTTGGTTTATATTAGTTGGGTAAAAGAAATATCTCATAAGGATCCATCCGTTTAAAGTCCTAAAAACCCTTTCATGATTTCCAATTCGGTGCACGCGAGATGCTTTCTTCAGTTTTTGAATCATTCGAAATTTCATCTACCTTTTTCAGTATATTGACGTAAGTTCAGGTAAATGTTAAGGAAAATATTTCTCTAAAATTAGAAAATAACATTAGTTCGACCGGAAAACAAGGCCCGAATGAGATACTGGGGGGCCCGATGGACGACACTTTTCCAGAGTCTCCAGTAGTCGAACCCCATGAACACAATCATTCACTGAAAATTAGGAGTACCGACTTGAAGAGTGATGCCGGGCCCAAGCACTCAATCAAAATATTAGTTGAGTTGCAGAGCATATTATACTTTAAGTACGCAGAAGAAAGGGGAAATAACTAAAGGGCGAATCTTAATCTTCTTTTAGTTGGATAATAAACTAAATCTTAAATGCTTTTAGCCATTTGGGGGTGCCTAACATGCAGAGGTTCTTAACTGCAGAATAGTTGGTCTATTCAGTAAGTTAAGCCCTGCCGGAAACGTCAATAGCAGTCTAGACAAGGCTTATGATTAAAGCTATTAGAAAGCATGCTAAATTTGGATCCTGCCATGCTAGAAAAAATGTTTTCGTAACGAAGAAAAATTTATCCAAACAAAAAAAGAGATCAAAAGACTCTTACTATTCTTAAATCGATGGAAAACCAGCTCTTAGACAGAACAAGCCAAGCTGCTTGTCTTGCATTCACCCTTTAGTATATAAGACTAACACTGCCACTGGGAAATTTGAGCTTATTTATTGAAACGTTTTTCACAATTTGCAAACGTAATAGTCAATTACCGTATTTTTCGCCGTATAAGAAGCACCCAATTTTAAGCTAAATCCCCCGATTTTAGTTAATTTTAAATTTCCGAAAAATACGGTAGGTTCGTTCATTTTTTTTCTCGTTTTTATTTTTTATTACAAAATCTTTTGCAGCGCTTAAGAAAGAACATTTAACTATCGGATTCAAACCAACTTTACTTTTCATAATTTTTTTATTATTCCAACAGATAAGGTTACTTAAATTAGTTTAAACTTTCTTTAAAAAAATTGTGTATCCGTACTATCAATAGTACCCTGTTTTCCATTCATTCATTCACACACACACACACACACACATATATATATATATATATATAAGGGGATAAGGGGGCGGGGGGTTACCTTTACCGTATAAGGTTACCGTTGAGTTCTATTGAATCGAGTACTATTTAACCTTCACTCATTATTGCACCTTTTATCTGTAAGGTTTCAAATGCAAGTGCATAGAAATAAAATATAAGCAGAAATTTGTGTTCATTAAAAATCGCGTGTCGTTGACCCTCATCCCTAAAGTCAAATGACGAACTATAAATAAAGAAGGGTGAAAAGGATAAATAAATTTTTGTACAAAGCCTGTACTTGCTCTGTATCCGTCATTTCTTTTTTTGACACGTTTTCATTAGCATTCATTAGTTTGATTTCATCAAAGTAGAGCTGCAAGGTCTTGTAATTGAAGCGACGATATCTCTTATTTCAGGAATGTTTAATGTGATTAACACTCAATTCCAGAGACTTTGATACGATTTGATTAACACATCATCTACGTGTTGAGAGTAAAATACATAAGAAACATGGGCTGTCTCACGCATTACAAAGCGTAGATAAATAAGAAGAGTTTAAAACTGTCATTATCACACCTGGCTCTATAATAATTAGCTTCTTCTTCAAAGAAATCAATTTCTTGCTAAAAGATGATGAATTTGTCAGTCCAAAGATTAAACACTACACCTTGTAATTTTTTCATCTGAGATAATCGCATGTTACACTTTTTTGTTCCGCATTCTCGTATATTCCATTTTATTTCCTTATGAACTGCTTATTTACTTGTCACTCGATACGTTTGTCTAAGAGATGTTAGCAATTACTTGCATGGATTAATGTAGCATTATTTGTGTTAGGTGTGAAAAGTTTATTTGGTCAATGAAAATGACATAAAAATAATTTCTTGACTTGTTTTAGTAGAAAAAATGTGCATTGGTCAATAAAGCTACCATAAAATAAGATTTTGTTTGTTAATAATTTCAATAAACTTCTATGCATTGAGTCACATACACATTTTAAATTTCAAAAACTTATAAAGTAATGCACTCATCAAGAAAAGCAAACTTAAAAGGTTTAAAATAATAAGTTGATTTAAAACATTTTAAATTATTCAAGTTTAATTAGTAAAAATTGCTGAAATGGCGATCGTTAGATTTTTAATAAGATAGGCGATCAAAACTTAATGTTAAATTCATTTATTAAAAACAAAACACTCTTAAAGATTGCTTAAAGCGCCGGACATCTTTCACAAAACTATGTTTTTCAAAGTACGTTGAGCATGTATACATATGTATAACAGAGCTTAATTTCTAGCAAAAGAAGTGCAGGAGTCCTATAATCGTCACGATATTTTAATACTATTATAACTATAACTCCATCAAAAATGTAAAAACTCACGTGAAATTCAAAAGAAGTGCAGGAGCTGAGCTCCCGTGAGTATTATTTGAAGTATTTAAAAGAGATGCTAAAATTCATCAAAAGACGTGAAATAATTTTCAATTGCCGTTTTTTGCATTACCGTGCACTATCATATCAATGTTAACTGTCATCTCTGGATCGATATCGCAAACTTTGGATCTTGTTCAATACTTTGGAAGCTAATTACAAAATTTAGCTGATGAAAGCGTCAAATACTGGTATTTTCCGTCTGCTTGAAATTAGTTTTAAATTATTATGCATTTTTTTTTTAAGTTCAAACAATGAGTTAGATTTGAAAGTAAAATTTTCGTGTGGAAAAAAATATCAGTTTCTTTTTTTTTGTGCTAACATCTGGCTAAATATTTTTTAATTTTAAATCATGTTGCTACTAAAATGTGATAGTACGATATTTTGCCTTAGAAGTACGTATTTTAAATCACATGAAAAAGTAATTTTATATGCTCAAAACAAGAAAAAAAAACGAATACACAGGGAGCAGTAGAATGGCCATAGAGGGTGCGAGAATAAGCGTATAAATCTCAGAAACGATGCGAATCGCATGAATATATTCATCAGATTCAAGCTACGAAAGAAAAATACGAATCTTCATCGAGAAAACATTTCTTATCTACGATTGGTATGGAAATGGAAAACTTTTGCCCGAGTCAGCCCATCAGCAATAGTAAATGCTTTTATAGGCATTGACACATCACCACTTTATAGATCAAGTTGACTGCGAGAAGTGTTGCCGAGTTTAAAAACTTCACACGCTGTAATTCCTTAAGACATTTACGACTTTCTGTACTTTCACAGATTAGATAAGTCGTACATTAAGGCTAGTTACTTCCAGCACTGCATCAGGAAATATGAAATAGCTTTTTAATACAAATTGCACAAGAGCTGCTTACATTGGTGCAAAAAGCTGCGTTCAAGAAATTTGGCTTGATGGAAGGCATAAAATCGGATTTATAGGGCAATCCTTTTAAGAAGCTAAGTTGCGTTTTTATAGCTTATATTTACCGAATGAAAGAGGGAAGAAATAAAGGTATTTGTAAAGCCATTCGATGGATTAGGATCTAATACGCATAAGATTGGATTTTTTTTTTACTACAAGATTGTCTTCAATTGTGCTCAATAAAATGTATAATTAGTTATATATTAACATAAATTTGACTCTGGTATTTGCCTGTTTGTTATTTTACATAACAGTAATCTATTTCTCAAATGGTTTTTATTGCTTCAACTGCGAGTAAATCATTAAAGTTACTTTGCAAAAGCTTGTTATTACAGTAGACTGTATTTGCCTGTATGGATTTACTTTTTTCTGCGGTAGCTGTCGTATTGCTTAAAATCTTAGAAATCACTCTCACAATTCATGAAAATATCTCACAACAAGACACAAAAACGCGTACTCGAAAAATTATGCACTTAGTTATTCTTTTCAAAAGAAAATAAGATACATATTTACTAATTTAAAGGAAATTCATACGCTTCTAGAAGCTTCAAAAAGTTATCAATTGAACCTTGCAGATGAGAGTAAAAATATATTTTGGTTAATCTTTTAACTTAAGACATTCTATTGAAGCTTCGAAACAATAATGTTTTTCATCTTATGATTTAATAAAAGAGCTAAATTTACGATTCTGCAATTTCATTTTATTGCTATTTCTCTCATAGACTCTAAATTTGTCAAAAGTAATTTATATTTATTTGTCAATGCATCGTTTTTTTTAAAAATTAAGTATATATATATATATATATATATATATATATATATATATATATATATATATATATATATATATATATATATATATATATATATATATATATATATATATATATATATATATATATATATATATATATATATTAATTATGACCATGCCAAAAACAATAGCTTCATAAAAGCTTAAAAAAAAGAAGTCATTTACGTATATGTATTTTATGAGAAGTACAATAAGTAGCCTCAAAACACTTTCATGCATGTTTTTTCTGTGCGTGCTTGTGCGTCATTAAGTTACTGCTGCAATATTCCTTTTCCACGCCAAAGGTTAAATTTTTATTGCTAGTTATTATTTGAATAAGCATTAAGAAAAATAGCTACAACTGTTCTACTATAAAAAATACGTATGGTGATGTGTTTTCTATGAATTATTTTTTACTCCTAAATAATATTAGAGGATTTAAAAATTAGCAACTGCTTTGAAGACGCCAAAAGCTAATTTCTTCTCACTAAGCGTTTAAAGTATATTTCCGACCAAAAGTGATAACTATTAAAATTCCATGGCTCATACTCTGCAATTGCTTTCAGCAATATGTCATCTTTTCGTAGATTAGCCATGCTCAAAATCTGAAGAACGGATTTTGTTTTTTGCTGTTGCCGAAGGATTGCCCATCTAGGGGGGGGGGGGGGAGGAGTCATGGCGCAGACTGCACTGTTGGACTTTTAAAGAGAAATTTAATGTCTTTTTATCTTTTCTGGCAGGGGGCCTTCGATTTTGGAAGAAGGGGTTTCGGTAGCTGGGGGGGGGGGGAGTGCCTAATTGCCCTATGAGGGACGGGCACCATTGTCTTTCGAGATGGGAATAAAATCGTAATTACGTCTGACTTAAGTAATGTGGAAAATTATTCAGTTCACTACTGTTGTTCTGAGGTCGTGAACTCCCCCTCCCAACAATCAAAGACTATTTGAAGTTAATAGAAACATGTCAAGCAGATACCAAACTTGATCAATTCAAAAAGCACAATTTTTAAAATAAATTCAATTTCAATCATTAAAATAAAACTCAATTTTGAAACTCTTTGATCCAAAAAACGTCAAATTCAGCTACCACATTATGTATTACATAAATGAGAAAAGGGGTAGCATATCTTTTGTTTTTAGAGCAAGTGTGTTGCAGCTCTGTAAGTAAAATTTTTAGAAATCAGCTAACTAAACAGAAATAATTTGTGTACCACGTCATTAGACACAACAGATATTTATTACGATGATAGAAACAGCCTCAATCGAATTTTACGGAACAGAATACTTTGCAAATTTCATCGCCGTTTAATTAGAGTCCATTACAGAATACGTTCAATATGAAATTACCTAAAGATTTTAACTCCTAATTAAGCAGTGTCATTTACCATATACACTTCAAAAGGATTAAATATCCTATGAACAGATTTAATAAGTATCTTTTATGCGAAAATTGTGTACCATTACGTGCAATTTCGGATCCCATCTGAGTAAATAGTGAGCGAATTATTCAATAGATTCATATCACGTCATAATATAAAAAACAAATAAAATCCCGTCAGAAATTCATGAAATAGAAAAAAATATATACGAAATTATTTTGACAAAATAAAAATACCGTAAAATGGGGTTAATCGGAACACTTTTCAGCTTTGATTGTAAAAAAAGCAGTTAAAAGATTTTTTTTTTTAATTTTATTTTTTGGATAAAAACTTCGGTCTTGCTTTACTTTTGATATTCCAAGCAAAGACAAAAGATTTTGAACAATTACTATTAAAATATATAGCAAATTATGGGTGTTCCGAATCACCCCGCTGATAGGGGTCAATCGGAACACTTGTTAAAATTTTTATTTTTTTCAATTTAATCTGTAATAGGTCTCACAAACATGAGTAATATAGATGGGAGAGAATAAGAACAGATAATTACTGTCAAATAAATGTATAATTTCAGTACCAGTAAACGTTTATAATTTGTGAAAATTCAAAATAATTTTGAACTTATGAAAAATGAAAAGTAATTTTAAGAAATACTTTTGAATTGAAATACAAAGATTTAACATGAATGGAAGTCACTCATGTCGTCCACAAATATGTACTTGTCCTTAAAACTAGCAATTGTGACTTGGCTTAAGTTTTTTCATAACATCTCCTGGGATGAACTCTACCTTTTCTTTAGTTTTTTGAAATTTCTGGGTTTCGGGGATTGTCCTGAAAGATTTTTTCGCTTATTCATCACTGTCTGTGTGCTGGACGTTTACTACATAAAGTCTATGTGACTTTCCCCCTTTTATTTTAAGTAAAAAGAAGTCTCCTGGAGAAAAAATCTTTTGAAATCTGCAACTTTTGTCATTCTAAGATCTAGTTGCTCACGAGAAGGGATAAACAGTAATAAATCCTTGTCCTTGTCTTGATTAGAAGAATTAGGGTTAGAATCTTGAGTTTTCAAACAGTTTCCTTCAAATAAGTTTGAATTGGAACAACAGAACTAAGTGTTCCGATTCACCCCGCAAATTTTTTTCCTATGGCATTTTTCAGAATTCTTCACTTTTATGACACAATTTATAAAAAATGTAAATTCTAATGTGGTATTCTGTTGTTCAGATACATGTATAATTGAAACATATCACTCATAGTTTTTAAATATAAGAAGGTTTGTTCTTGCATATGAAGTTTTGCAGTCTATGAAAATGTGATGTTTTCTAGCATTCAACGTGCAGCCCTCTTTAGAAGCCAGTAGCGTTGCCAGATTGACAAAAGTAATTTTTTCCTGCTTCCTATGATCTTACCTTTCTAAAAAAAAAAATTCATGGCGAAAAATACTCAATAGTATATTTATGAAGAATTTCTTTGTACGGTTGGGAAGTTTTGTTCCGATTGACCCCGCTGTTCCTATACACCCCATTTTACGGTAGTAAACTTTAAAAAATATTTCAACGAATAAATAAGAAGGAAACCGTTTCACTTCAGGAGGAAGCAGCAGAGTCGACATTTTCCCAGCATTTTTAATATTATTTTTACATGTAGATGAAACAAAACCTTTGAGGTTACAAAGAAACCGTTTTTAAAAGTAAATGAAAATTTTAAGCTTTCGAGTAGCCTTAATGAGGCAAAACAAAGTGAACCAACACTTCATACAATATCCAGCATTGTAGAAAGCCCAATGATGTAGAAGAGCTAAAGGAGCGCATTGACCAATCAGAAAAATCAAAAAGAAAAAAAAAGGTAGGCAATCATAAATCAGATATAACACACTAGAAGAAATCCCTCTTAATGGAGCTCAGGCCCGTCATTTCAAGTTTTTACGGGGGGGGGGGGTGCAAAGAGTGAAAACACAATACAATTTCACCAGAAAACAACAAAAACCACGCCTACTTGTATACTTGGAATACATGGATTTCTCAAAGCCAGGGGGGGGCAATTGACTACCCCTGCCTACCCTAAATAACGGGCATGATGTAACTGGCCTATACAGATAGTTTTCTGAGACAAAATTCATAAGTAAACAAGAATCCGCTCCCAGTGTTCCTACCTCAACCATAAACATGTTGTGACACTTGTTCCACCTTGATGCAGAAATAATATATACAGGGTGCTTCAAAAAATGTATACACACTTTAAACTATTGTAGTTTTCCCGCTCTACAAGGCTAATGTTATATTTCTTCGCCAGGTGCCAGCATAATCGTCCCTCTATGTTATATTATCAGTTGGAATTTGTAATATCAACATGGGGGACGTACGTTTGAGTTTTGAAGAACGTAAGCAGGTTATTAAGTGGTACTGGAAGTTTGAGAATGTAAATGAAGTTCAAAGACAGTGGAGAAGGGAGTATGATACAGAACTACCTTCAAGATTAACAATTACACGCATACGAGACAAATTCGAAGTTCGTGGAACAGTGTGTGATGTGCATAAAGGTCATTCAGGTCGGCCTCGAACAGCTACAAGTCATGAGTCATCAACGGCAGGTCACCAATTTGAACAGTATTAACATTTGTTATTTATGTTTCATTTACATTAGACTTTCAGCTTTCTATTTTCCTGAAATTTAACTTTGTAGAACGGTAAATAAATTTTCTATGGAAGTTCAAAGTGTGTATACACTTTTTTGAAACACCCTGTATTTTAGAGCACAAAATCTCAATCAGAACAATAATAACCGTCCCTAAAAAGGCTGAATTAAATAAATAGCATAAGGGTCATTTTCAAAATTTGCTTACATTTGCTGTCTGGAGGTTAAAAAGACGATTTTGAAGCATAACTTATATTTTAAATTTAATGCGACCAATTATTTTCTGCAAGAAATACCCCCCAAAAAATTCTATCACTTAAAAAGCTGTTGAAATTTATTTATTTATTTTTATATATAGTCTTTAAAAATGAGAATCAAGGCAAAAATGCTTGTCCATTTCCACTTTTCGCAAGTTCAACTATTATTTTTATATACTTAATTGTATAAAAAGTATATGCAACAAATTATTTTTATATATTGACTATTAGTATATGATATTCATAATAAATATTGACGATAGTATTTTTTTTCATTAAGAAATGTATGAATATATTTTGTCCGGCAGTTCTTGTCAAGTCCGTTACCCTAAGATTATTTTAGCTAAAAAAGGTATTTATTGCAGTCAAAAGATGGTAACACGTATTCAGTTAACTTAACAAACTAGTGACGTAACTATTTCGTATCATTTTGTTTTCCTGAGTCGAGAGGTATTGCTGTGGCGTTTCGCACAAGATTTCTATTAGGTGCGTATTTTTATTCTTTGTCAAGTCTGTTACCAAAGATTTTAGTATTAATTTTTACTTTTTCTCAACTTTTACCCCGAAATATTGTTTATTAAATAACTTTAAGAAAATGCATATTGTTGTTCAATTTTTAAATTCGACAACCTAGCCATAATTTGACATTTTGGTTGAAATGTCAAGTCCATTACTGGTCAAATCCGTTACCAAATGTCAAGTCCGTTACCATACAGTTTTTGATCAATATTTTAACAATCACAAACATCGTTTTAAATGTCAGGGACGCAAAAAATTTCAAATGAAGTTGGTTCTAGGCGCTATGATATAGTTTAAAAGTGAGATTTCATATTGATTTTGTATGGTAACGGACGACAATTTTCCTTGCAACTGAAAGTTTTACAACAGCATTTGAGCACTTAATTATGCATCAAAGTGTACAACCAATTACTTTTTCACACACCTAAAATATGTGACAAAACATCTGTTGGGGATTCTATAAGAAACAAGCAAGTTAAAAAAACCTACTTAAAAATTCTGAAATATAAGCATATGGTGAAAATGACCCATGAGCCCCTACAGAATCCCATTTGGATCAGAAAAATAGTTCCTAAATAAAGTCCATATTCGCGTTCAAAGTTCCAATCCCTATGAGACTTGACTCTTCATGGAATATCTTGATCACAGCAATTCTCATTAAAAAAAGTACATTGGTCCCTAATCGTTCCCATTCTAATAAGGACAGCAACAGGTTTAAAAAAAAAACACTGCCGGTAAAGTCTATATTCCTATCAATCTGATCTACCCGGCTGGAAAAACAAAATTGTTACATTTCTTCCTGGTGGAACCAGGAACTAAGGTTACATGATGCAAGCCTTAACATTCCGTCTACACAGTAATAATTATTAATCAGCTATTTATATATATATATTCATATATACATATATAGATCCAAAAGCTATCGTTAAAGTAAGGTCTACGGACAAAACATATCAAGCATATATACACTTGAGTTGAGGACAGCAGTCCCTAAGACCCCTAAGAATTAGAACAACAACCCTAAATAATTTATATCAGAATTAGGGCCACAGTTCCTAAGTAACCTCGACTGTCCTGTTAAAAATACCTATTAGAATAAGGATAATAATCCTCAAAAGTTGCCATTTGACTGAGGGCAAACGCACTTAAAACTTTCCATCAGAAAAGAAAACATGCTCTAAGAATTAACAGAATGTTTTCTGCAGTCTTACAACTGTGTGTATTTCTTACAGAAGAGAACATTTATTCGTTGGTGCATCATGGTATCATTTTTTAAATATTTCAATTTTCATTTTTTAACCAAACACTGATTATATACAATATTGTGAATAAAATATCTGAAAAGCTGGTCTGAAATGTTTGCAATACCATTACTTTCAGAAAGTATTATTCGCTGGAAGTAATCAACCATACATCATACAACTTCGAAAAAGAAAAAAAAAAGCAATGATTAAAAATTTAGCAGCAATCTGTGATTGCGAAAAGCTTCAATTTATTTAATTATTTGCTTTGCTTATTTATTTATTTTATTGAACAGTTTCAATTACATGTTATCATTACGTTTTAAAAACCTCAAAATTAACATTTGCTTTAATTATAAAAGTGGTTCAATGGCCTAGATTACACTTTCTTCGAACTGCTATTTTTTTTTTTTATATAATATTTCTACACCTTTTCATTTTTTCGCAGTCATGTCATTCATTATTTCAGCGTCTTTACTAGGACAAAACAATGGTATTATTTTAGTGGAATTGTTCAAATAATTAGCTATGAAAAAAATCTTAGTAAACAGTTAACTATTGAGATAATTCAGTAGCAATCAGCATCAAGTTTTCTCGATACTATCGAATGCTTTTTTATGACTAAAACTTGTGCTAATAAAAGCACTGATTTAGAACAAAGAGCCAAACAATAAAAATAAATTGAGGAAAAAAAAACAAAGACTGAAAGCCTTAAAACTTTGTAAAAAAAAAAAAAAAGCAGGATTTCTCGATCTTATTTGTAAGCGTAAAATTTGCGCTCATATAAAAAGATTTACTTATTGAGAACAAAGAATTAACTCGCAAAAATAAAAACTAGAATAAAATAAACAAATACTACAAAACAAAGTCGTATGTAAGGGAGGAAAACTGCGTTTTAATGTGATTTCTCAATGCTTACTATTTGTCCAGAAAGTATTTATAAATGCATGATTGATGCCTTCTCTCTGACTAAATTGTTTAGGCGACACTAAGCTTGTTTTAATATGATTTGGAAAGTCGCCTCATCTACAGTAGGCGAAGCGTCTTTTAGTCTCGTCTGAAAAGCTTCAGATTGAAAAAACATCATCCAATTTTTGTGTTCATAATATCTGTCTGAAAGTGTTAACTTTAGCACTAAACTGCTACCCACGGCAGAATTTAACGCTGATCATTAAATAGAAATTGCCATAGAGACAAGTTTTATTATTGTTCGCACTATGAAAGTGCAGACCAAAAAAATCCTTAGAGATTACCATAAATAGTACTGGTTTGCATTATTGGCAATCTAGTATAAACCATTTGACAACACGGAACTGCCGTTAGTTTAAATGAAAACAAGATACATTGAATTTTAGATACATTGAAATCCAAGGGTTAAAAAATATTTCAGCAACTTAAGGGCATCTGTGTACAGGCTTGCCCAACATTTATGGAGCTTATTCAGAATGGGATTTAGTACAAAAGCTGTTTAATATACATCAAGAATTCATTTGCTTTATTCATAAAATCAATTACTTATTTTTACTTGTTAAAATAAAACAATCTCCACCCTGTACACCGGTGTTCCCTTACAACTAGAATGAGATAAAATTTTACAAAAATAAGCATTTTAGAGAAAATGATAAGTTTATTTTTTACGGGAAAGAGAAACTATATCATTATTAAATAAAATATAAAGATGTTAAATAAAAATATTAATGAAATGATAAATGTGTATTAGCAAAGATAAAGTTCAAATATAAAAACACAGAAATAAATTTACCCATTACTAGATGATTTTTCGTAGAAAACTTACTTCTTGATAGGAAAAACGTGATACTTAATAGAAGAAAAAGAAAAAACGAAAAGTCTAAAAAGCAACGCCACTAAACTCCAGCTCCTGAAGTAAAAAAAAAAAAAGCTCCATTAAACTCCTTGGATTGGAATCTAATCACCGCTAAACAGGTCAGGCTTTTAAAAAGAATGCATCTCTCCCCAAACCTATCCTATGTGGGATCATCAATTCGCTAATTTAGAAGAAAGCAATGAATCTAACGACTCCTGGAAGCAGCTTTCATCGAGTAACAAGTGGCAGGAGGAAACACCTCTGGTTGCAATTACCTCTCTGTACCCCGTTCTGAAGAAAATTGATTTTATAACGAGCGGCACAACTCGGTAATTGCACAAGCGGGATCCGATGTCAGCCCATTTTCATGTAGGGTCTCAGATATTAATATTCTATGGAGACCATAGATTACTTACGTCACTAAACCCAGGGGGACCGGTACTTATTACGGTTTATTCGATATTGTAGAAGCTAGACGATGAACTGATTTCAACTCTACCCATTTAATCTCGATGTAAGGTTTGTTTCTAGAGATTTATGTATTAAAAAGCGTCAAAAGATTAAATACTCAAAATAAGCGACTGTAATAAAGGTTCGACTGTATTTAATTAGAGATTAAATACAGTCCAACATGCTTATCTCGAAAACCTCTCTATATCGAATTTTTTCAATTTCTGAGCTTTTAAATGTTTTTTCTCACGTTTATCTCGAATGATTTTTCCCGAAAACCTCTATATCTCGAATTTTGACGACTCTCATTTTTGAATTTCATTTCCAGCCGCCTTTATCGATCTTATAATTTGGAGACAAAAATCATCTGCACAATCATTCAAAGATTATGTTCGAACTTAAAGGCAGGGGCGGCAAATAAGGGGGGGCAAGAGGGGGCGGTTGCACCCCCAAATGTTTTTCTCAGAATGATAAAAAACAGATAAATTCAATTTATGTACATCACAAATCAGTGATCACATGTAAAAGGAAATAAAAATGTTTGTCAGTTTTCAATAAAAGTTGATGAAACCCATTTCAAAGAGAAAGGAATTTTAAAATGTGTTTTCTAAATTCTGACGCGAGCAGAGCATGTTCTTACGCTTAACATTGTAGATTAAAACTTGACAGAAAGTTAAAAACAAATTTCCAGTATAGATATTTTATGTGATAGCTTAATAAAATTAATTTAAAACTATAGTCATAAAAAGTAAAATGTTTTAAATTTTTTTTTTTCGTATTAAATCAATTTTAAGATCTCTTTCTTTTAGCCAATATGTATTTTAATCTATACCGAGGTACTTCATGTTTAAGATTCTTGCTCCCTAAAATGAAATGTTGAAATGCCGCCCCTGCTTAAAGGTATGCATTAACTTGCTACCGATATAGTCTTCACAATTAGTAAAACGTGGACTCACAACATGTCGTACAGTAAAATATTCAACAAAATCAATGCAAAACAATGTCTTTAAGTATTTAACTTTGTTCCAATTGATTATTTTTGTAAATTTTATCACAGCCTCTGTATCTCGAAACCTCCGTATCTCAAATTTTTCTTCTGTCCTGTAAAATTCGAGATAGACTGGTTTGACTGTATCTTTCTTCAATTATGTGCTTTGCACAAATGGTTTGTGATTTTGTACAGTCACATCATTAACCAGTTAGTAGCATAAAAATGTAGAGAAAATTTAGAGAAGTTAGACCTATTTAGTATCTATTATGTCAATTAGAAAATATTTCACAGAAATTCAAACAACTGCCTTTAAATCATTTTGCCCTTTTTTACAAATTTTACGGGCTTGTAAATCGAGAACAAATGCCTCGGTAAAATTTTATGTTTTTCTAAATGCAGCTTAATAGTACACTCTTGCTGAATGTTAAGAAAATCTAAAATAGAGAGGTTGGAAGTTGCGTTGATTTGACTTGAAAGGACTCACGTGAAAAAATTGTAGTTTTGATTAAAAAATGGCATTTGAAATGTATATTTCACGAATTAAGAAAACTTCTGAAAACAAACTGTGTTGTATCGCGTAAATATTTATTTCATAATACATAATTCGCACGCATTCTTGTGTATTTAAAGATATTTTACTTTTCTCAGTCAGTATCTAAAGTATTTAAAATCTATGTATTACCACGCATGTCAATTTTTTTTTCTTTATTCATGCTACAAAAGTTGGTTAATAAATATTGGAATAAAACCTAAACCAGAATCTAAACATAGATTATTTTAAGCCTTCTGACGGAATATCTCTCTCAGTCGGATTAGTTTAATGATTAGTATTCCCGATGGGACCGTGCATGAAAGTTAAGACGGACTAAAAAATTCAAGCTTAGTGCCACAATGTTTTTTTTAATGTTTTTCTCTTGTAGTTAAATAAGTTGAACAACAAAACTACTGCTAAATAACATTGCCAAAACAATCAGTGAACTAGTATGCGGTAAATGCAAAGAAAACAGGTATTTGTCTCCCCGACCGACAGAAGGTTTTTAAAAATAGAAATAGAAATCCATAAGAAGGTTTAATAGACTATTCATCAAATAGGATTGATATGTATAGGTTTGATTCGTTGATTATTCCTTATTTATCCATGTATTCATTCATTCGTTTATTTATCCATTCCATGAAAAATCATTTGAATGACAAATAGAAATTGTTTCAGAAGGAAAATATTTTCACTTTACTCCATATACAAAAGAGAAATGTTTCCGTTGTTTGGAACTGGAAAGTTTACTACTCAAAGTAAAAAAAAAAAAAAACATTCAAGTTTCACTATATAATACCTTGTTATTTCTTTGTATACCGTAATGTTAAAATCAAATTTTCAGTTTTTCATTTTGCAAACGGTTAGTTATTCTAACTATATCACTTTACCACACGTTTCACTACGAAAAGTTACCGGAATATGCAGCAAGTGTACAACTCTGTCCAATTGAAGGAGGAAGCTAATGGCTTCTTGTAGAATTTCTAAAAGTAACTGCAGTGCTAGTATGTGATCCCTGCAACTGTGTCCCGATAAGACGGAAACTAGGAATAATCATACAAAGCATCTCCACATGATTCCTAACATATCGCACCCCCGGAAATAGCAGTAACAAATCTCGAAATTATGAAAAAATACCTACAAATCGTGAATTTGAAATCTAAATGTAACACGATTTCCTCCCATAAAAATTGAAAAGTTAACAAAACTAGTTCGTGTTGGTGTATAAACATTGTAATCAATAGTGCACATGACAATTTAGAAAAAAAAATTGAAATTCAACCGTACATTATTAATTTCGACTACAAAAACCATGCAGAAAGTTATAAGTGTTTTCCGCGTATTGTGGTATTTGAGAAGAAATCAGTTGAAAGTAGTATGGTTAATTAAACGGTAAAACAGACATTTCGTTTTTAATGCGACAGTTAATCCTTAAAAAATATTCATTAAAAGGTTAACGAACAGAATTTCGTTGTATAAGAAATCATAATTGAATAGCTTGGGAGATGAAGGGGTTAAGTGACAAAACAGAAATTGCGAGTAATTGAAGTTCAAAGTTTTATTGTTTCAGTTGTTTCAGCTTTGTTGTTTTCTGGTTTTGTCTTAAGTGTGCGCATGATATTGGTCTATGGACATCTACTGTTTGATGTACCAAGTTTTATTTGCTTACCTGTATCCATTGCTTACCATTGTACAGAGTGCTCATTTTTTAAAATGTTACCTAGCCCCTTCATCCTCCAAGTCCATCAATTGTATGCGTGATTTCTTCAGTAAAAAAATTTGTTCATCGGCCTTTCAAATTATTACTTTTTGATAAAAAAATAAGAGCTGTCGAGAGCGGGGGAACATGGCTTTTTCATGGGTTGGCCTTATTGCGTAAAATCTTTATTTTCTCCGGGGCTGTATCTTATTTCCCCCCTTAGTCGTGTCATTTTCGGCCCACACTAGTATGCAACATGTCCCAACATCTACTTCATCTTTCCATTTCCGTTATCCAGTTTCTCCAGGTCCAGGATTAGAACGAGCGATTTTTCAATTTTAGTTGCTTTATACGGCTTGCAAAAAGCAAAGATAATTTTGTGCTCGTAAACTTCTTCAGTATATCGCAACAGAGTTTATTACGAGAGACGACAATAAGCTGTTGCTTTTTTAAAACTCATTGCTGTAATTATAAATAATTATCAATAAATATTTACGGTATTCTAATTAATCCTAGAAAAGTGCAACAATGAAAAACAACTAGTATCCATTTCTGGAAAAAGCAATGAGATTTTTCTTTCGCATAATATTGCGCCTAAAACTCTTATATCTTCAATAAAAGCTGTCTCTGAAATACGAACGTTAATTTTTACTGCAGTAAATCTTATCTAAAACATCGATAGAATTTTTTTTAAATTTCCTACAATTCATGTACTGAACTTGAAAAACTTTTCTCGTTTTACTTGCTCTAAAATTATAATAAAACCCTTTTCCCATTGCAATAGAAAGGAAAGAATGGCAGAAAATCTTTTTTAATGTCTCGGACTCCCGAAGTTTTCTGATCAAATTTACGATTATGTACACTTGTTGAATTTCAATGGCGGCACTCAATCTTTTGCTTACTACTCGGACTGGGAAGATCTATTCTTTCCATATAAATATAGTGTTATATCGCTCTGTTTTTCATTGCTCTCAGCTAAGTAAGAGTTGGCGGAGATTCTGGAATAAGGTTCGGGCTTAGCTCGAGCAAATGCTCTTTTCTGCCAAAGAAGTGTGACATTGTGCGATCTTTATAAGTATTGCAATAGCGTTTATTACTGGAGACGACAATAAGCTGTTGCTTTTGTAAAATGCATTGTTGTTGAGCGAAATAATTATCGATTATTCTTTACGGTGTGTTAGTTAATCCTAGAAAAATTGCAACAAGGGAAAAAGTAACTGATATGTATTTTTGAAAAAGAAACAATTGTGTGAGTTTTCTTACACATTATTACGCCTAAAACTACTTTTACCCTTAATATGAGCTACACCTCTGAAGTACAGACGTTAATTTTTGCTACAATAACTCTAAACGAAAACGAAGAGAGAAAAAACTTCAAACTTTCTGCAATACATACATGTATTGAACTTGAAAAACTTTTCTCGTTTTACTTACTATAAAATAATAACAAAACTCTTTTCCCACCGCAATAAAAAAGAAAGACTGGTTGAAAATCTTTTTTAATGTCTCGGACTCTCGAAGTTTTCTGATAAAATTTACGATTATGTACACTTGTTGAATTTCAATGCCGGCATTCAATCTTTTGCTTACTGTTTGGGCCGAGACAGATCTATTCTTTCCATATAAATATAATCTGATATCGCTCTGTTTTTCATTGCTCTCAGTCATGTAAGAGCTGGCAGAGATTCCGGAATCAGGTTCGGGCTTAACTCGAGCAAATGCACTTTTCCCGCCAAAGAAGTGTGACGTCGTGCGATCTTTACCATAACGTTCTCTTCGAGGAGTTGAAGAGTTACTGCTGAAAACGTGACCTGGGTTCCAAGCCAGAGTGGGGTCTCTGGCCTTCAAGAGACTTCGCTAACAAAGTGCTACTATTGAGGCAAGAAGAAAGGCTCCACCTTTTTAAGGTCGGTACGCTAAACTCTTAGCAGGGCATTTGGTGTCGGTTTTCGGTTAAGTAAAAGTATCGGATGTGATTGTATCATCATACGTGTCTCGTCTTTCAGTTTTTGAGGTCTAATGTTTTTTTTAATAGATAGTCATTTTATTTAAGAGCAAGAATCCGAGAAACTGTCACGCCTAGCATTATGAAGTGATTCATGACAACTCAGATTTTTTCCGAAAATTTACGAAATGTTTATTATCTTATTGAAAGACCAAATCCAGAATGTTTTGTTCTAAAGTTGAGTTGTTTAGTTTTTATGGATCCCTAAAGGTAAAGGTGCGGTATCAAAAATTAAGCGGATTTTCAAGACATGGAAGTTGCTGTGAGCCAAAACTCTTACCAGGAACCGTTGAACTCCAATTTTCTTTTTGTATATGGAATACAGAAGGTTCAAACTTTACAAAATGAATGTTGAATTTGTGTTAAGTTGTTGCCGTAAGGCATGTGAAGGCTCTCTAAAAAAAGGCATTTTTGAAGTTTTTCAGCATTTTTGAGGTCCAAAAATAGCTTGTACATTTCAGTTGCCACGGCAAAAGTAGTGTCGTTTGAAAGGCCAGTGTAAGCACTTTAAAATAATGTTTTAACAACCGAGGAAAGTTCAACGTGCTTTTAGTTGCGTAAGGCCGAAATATGAAAAATGTCATATTTTACCGATATTCAAACGGTCATAACTTCCTCTGCCAACACATATTGAAATATTTTTTTTGCCAATGTCATTCTCTATTCTTTATCTCAACAGAACAGTTGAGTCTTTTGAGACGAAATGCTTAATTTTTTTTACAAAAAATGCACAGGCAAAAATACATTTTTTGTAAAAACATTTCGCCTCAAAGGACTCAACTGCTGTAGAAATGTGAGCTTACGGATGCAAACACATCCGGCAAAAGGCTTTTGTCAAATGCCTTTTCATTCAAAAATTCACGTTTTATGCATTGAAAAGACGTTCCTTGCTTTTGTCAAATGTCTTTTCATCCTTAAACTCACGGTTTATACATAGAAAAAGACGCTCCTTGTAACGCCGAAACATGTATCTGAAGTGTTCCTGCGTATTTTCTCTTTTTATCGTTGTGTTATTTGCTTTTCATTTTGAGCATAAAGGCATTTATTTATTTATTATATGATACGAATGATATTTTTTCTCCCCCATTCTGACAATTAATACTGACAAGAAACTGGAAGAACTGCTTTCGAGGGTTAATATTTTTTTCGTTACGATATCTGCAATGCTAGGAAATATTAAACAAAAAGATATTTTTGAAGTTTTGCATATCATCTTATATAGTGATGACTTTTCCTTCGAAATGAGTAAAAATGTAAGAAAATAGTCGTCTGAAACTCGCATTAAGTGCTTTGTTTAACACCAGAAGCTTTTAAACGTAAGAATAACTAATGGGCTATCAAACTATCGAAGTTTTCCTTCAGACTTATAATAAATTACACCTGTTCTCATTAAATACTCATCATTATCCAATACCCATGATTATCTTCATCATGACAACGTTTAAAAATCAATAATGGTAGGATGAATATGTATGCACCTCGCGGCTCAAACACAGTAATAGAAATTTGAGGACATTTTCAAAATCTGCTGTTAACTATAATACGGAAATAGCTTTATGTAGATTATTATTGATAGGAAGTAGTTACTGATAGGGATATTCGTGTCTTGCAAATATGCACATTTGTGTTTAATCACTCTTAACGGCATTTATTGAAATTTTATGCCAATTTGATTTTTATTTTTCCTTTCTTCGAAAAGGAAAACTAAAGAATTCATATTTTGGGGTAAGGGTTTTATAAATAACATCGCATACGTGAGTATAAACTCTTGTATTAGAACTCAATGTGTGTTAAGCTATTAATGCCTAGCGTCTCTTTTTAGAGACGGTCCAAAAAGTTTGTTTGAATTTTCCAGAAATGAAGATTTCAACCAAATAGTAGTGTTAAATTATTACTTTGGTTTTCTTTCAATTCATTATTAAGAGATTGCAGCACATAACCATTGTAAAGTGTGTTCTATAGCCGTTTTATTATGATCTTTAGCTTAACAAAAAAACTAAGTTTTTAAAATTATTCCCAGCTTCCTAGTTAATGTTAACTGCTGCTTGTATTTCTTCTTATAAACTGTCGTTTTAGATATTATATCGTAGGCAAAAAAAAAAAAACTTTAGTAAAAAAAGTATGCACCCTCTGGTGCCTAGCGTCCCTTTGTAAAAACAATTTTTCGTTTTTTTAATAAAAAAATTATTTTTCACATATTTTTTTCATTATTTTTCTGTCCATTAAACACTATTTGTAACTAGTATACAAAATATCTTTGAAAAAAAAAGTCAGGCATTTATGGGTTAAAGCCAAAAGCTTTGAGTGATTAACCCTTCACCACCCTGGTCCACGTGGAGTTCCTGGGAGTTTTTGTTTCATTGACACAGTTTTCAGGTTTTGATCTTAGTCTCACCGAACACGATTAGGTAAGGATAAAAATACAAAAATACTTATGTATAAACCTTAAAGATTTTTTTAAAATAAATTTTCGTTATTAATGCTAGACTTTACAGACATCCTGTATATCTCATTACTCTTAATATCTCTTCAGACGTCTAGTTCTTCTTATGTTTTATACATTTTCGTATCAAAAGAACGATTCGAAAAACAATTTTTTACCAAGATGAATAAGTCAAACAGTAAAAAGTGAGCCGTTTATTGTAGCTGTTACTATTATTGTCGCTATAGAGAGATAACAATCGCATAAACACACAATTTAGCAAAAGTGTAATGCAAAACTTTTTTTTTTTTTTTTTTTTGAACTGACAAATGTTAACTTCAAAACTATAAAAAAAAAGAGGATAAGTGAGTAGTACAAAAAGTATGAAGTTTTATTCCTTTGCTATTCAGGATTTATTTCTTAAAAAGTGCACAATCCTTCAGGAATAATTTTAAAATTGATCCATACATGTCCTCTCTAACATATAAGCATATTTTAACTGTCAAAAAACGATTACATAGCGAAAGCTGAAACTTAATAATTGAGTGCTTGAAAAATACATGAGAAACAAAAAACTGACGGCTTGTGCTTATTGTAATAATTGCTATTATTATCAGCTAAGAAGACAGAGGAATCGATAAATGCACCGTTGACAATCTTTAACCCTGCTACTGTGTTCGGGTCCTTTTCGACCCAAAACAGATTTCATTTGCTTATAAATTTTCGAGTAACGTTGGTATAACGTTTTAACTTCATGAATGTGTTCATTTTCATGTTATATTACACACATATTTTATTTGTTTTGATTGAAGCATAACCCTACTTGTCAAAAAAAAAGTTTACTAATACTGTGTTCGGGTCCTTTTGGACCCATATGATTAAAAAGCATGTATCAGAGAAACAAAATAATTTTATGCTTGTTTATTTTATTCATAATTTATGAAACAATAAATAAAACATTTGTTCATTGTTTTTGTACGTTTTTTAAATATTTTTAATGGTTATCTTCTGTTTTTCTTTCATTCATTTTTTTTTCTTCTTTTTTTTCTTTCTGAATACCATTTCTTCCTTTCTATGAATTGAAATCAGTACTAGTGAAAATGTTTCAAGGTTAACTTTCATAGAACTGCAAACTCTGCAATTATGCCTATCTGAGGGGAATTCCCTTTTACCCCCTCTCTCCGCCGCTTCCCCCGCGCATATGATTCTGTACATAAATCTGTACATCTCATACAAATGTTGTACTGTTCGTATTTCCAATTTTAACACTTCTTTTTCAGCTTAAAAATTTCTAGTAAATTTCTTAAAGTGACAGCTTACATAATTTTGTTAGTTTTCTTTAGTACGAAAACTGGAATTGCTATAATATTTAAATTTTATTTATGTGTTTTCTCGGATTAAATATGTAAAATAAAATACAAAAATGAGGGATTTATGTTTGGAAGTTTCTAATAAAATCAAATATAACAATTAAACTCGAAAAAATATAAAAAAAGCGGTGTTAGGGAATAAATTACATATGTTGGGTCCATTTGGACCCGAACACAGTATACGTATGTTCGGGACGAACACAGCAGCAGGGTTAAAGTACCCGTAAAAAACATTAAAAAAACTAGTATAAGAAAAAAGTGTTTGTTGAATGATTTCCAATAACCTCTTAACTACTCTTTTAAAATTGTTAAAGAAAATGTATGTTTTCTTCCGCTGAAAGCTACGAAGATACATTTTCCTTGCGTTCAGAAATAGTCAGTAAGTACATTCTTTCGCTCAGAATTACTAATAAGTAATCTTTGATTTTTCAAAGTTATTACAGTCGAACTCGCTTATAACGGTCTCTGATTTAACAAAAACCGAACCCAACTTTACCGAGGAGAACAGGAATACCTGGTTAGTAAAATGCTAAATCCATGGGGGCATAACTCGCTTTTAATGAGAAACTCTGCTTAAAACGAGCAATTCTTTTTAATTTATAAAATGTCCATTGCCTTTCAGCTGAGTTTATCTTTTCTTGAAAAAAATGCTTTTACCATTAAGAAGTCAGCAGAAAATTAGTGATGATTCATATTCTAAGAACAAGTGATGTGGTTTTTTTTTTCTCTTCAATTTGTGTAGAAGAGAAGAATTTGATAATTATGAGTTTCTGGAATATAAATATTATCAATTCCGAATATACTGTAGCTGAAATCAGGACTTACTTTGCATAGGAGGACACAGTAGCTGAACTTAAGCACTTATTTTCAATATTATGCGAATTTTAACATTTTAGACTAAATTCAGGCTATTTATGCAAATAGGTTGTGGGGATTAAAGAGCTTTTGCATTTTTTTGGTAGAAATTAAGCTCTCGCTCAAATTAAAACTATCGCTGAGAAAAAAACTCAAGCGACGGTGATAGCGACGAATTTGAACTATTTCTAGCAACGCTCATCTCAGTACGCTTAGTCTAGTCAACGTGCAGCAAAGTTTTAAACTTTTTGGAAGCAAAAGGTGCAAATGACAATGTTTTCCAGGCCGCGAATATTTTCTTTAGAAACAATAATGCCAGAAACAGTCAACAGGAAATTCAGATCAAATTAACAATTTTTTTGGTCCCGCACAGAAGTTAAAAAGTGATGAAAAAGGAATGCATCAATTAATGATTTTTTTCACGATTTTTATGAACACTTGGTTATAACGCGGTCTCTTATTCATGGTTATAAGCATATTTGACTAACACATATCTTTTGCTCCCGAAATTACTAACAGATGCAGTGAAACACCATTTATACGTTTTTCTTTTATACGTTTTTATCATTAATACGTTTTTTAACCGGTCCCGGCTGAGTCCAATGCATGTTAGTGAGTACCCCGAAAAATGCCCCCCCCCCCCGGTATATTTTTTTCGTACTGTCCTTAAAAAACGCATAAACGGTGCTTCACTTCAATGGTGTATATTTTTCTTCCTTTCAAAATACCCTTCACTAGCCCATGCACTACAAAAAAATGAGCCATTGTTTTTACAGCATGATACTGGTAGAAGAATTTTCAATTGAAAATTGTAAAATGCACAGTAATAAACTGCGAAACTAGTCTCTTTACAGTTTCTTACTGTAAAGTTAGACATTTTACAGTTTATTGCTGCAAAATTTAACAATATTATACTGTAAAAACAACAGTATAATACTGGCAGCCGAGGTTTTCCAGTTTAAAACTGTAAAATTCAAGGTAATAAACTGTAAAATTAGTAATTTTACAGTCTATTGCTGTAAAATTAGAATTTTTTACAGTTTATTGATGTAAAATTAGCAGCATCATACTGTAAAAACAACATTCATTTTTTTACAGTGTACTGTTCTTCAAAAACGTATAAGCGATGCTCCACTTCACACCGTTCAAAATTATCTGCAATAACTGTAAAAGCAACGATTTTACAGTTTATTACTGTAAAATTAGAATTTTTTACAGTTTATTGATGTAAATTTAGCAGCATTATACTGTAAAAACAACATTCATTTTTTTAAGTGTACTGTCCTTCAAAAACGTATAAACGTGCTTCACTTCAATGGTGCATATTTTTCTTCCTTTCAAACTACCCTTCCCCAGCCCATGTTGAATAAAGCAGAAATTCAGCAGTGAACAAGCAAAAGAAAAAAACTCAAATGGTCTGTAGATTGCAGACTTAGCTTCATGGAGAGTTGCAGAGGTTAACAAATGTTGATCTGTTTGATTGGTCTCGACAGACCCTCCGGCGTGTTCACAGTGGGTGTAATCAGATGTCTGCGAATTGCATTGCTACGAAACGAAACATTTAGTTCTAGATTTGAGACCTGACAGATACAGTTTTCAGCTATGCAGCAGCGAGGATTTATTTGGGGTCGGGTCAATATTGAACGGAGAGCGAGGCAATTACTTTAATTGGAAGATAGTTTCGTGAATTCGGTGGTTTCTGATTTATGCAGATTTAGAAATATCAGTAGGAAACTTTATACCAGCCGAGAATAAATTATATAGATTATTTGCACACTTTATTTAAATGGCAATTTCGTGTTTCCAGGGTAGTTAGTCATACACTTTAGGAGAATCTTGAAAAAAGGATGTGGTATGCGAAAAATAAATCTTATTTCAAGTTTGTCTTCTGCAGAAAATAAGTTTCTCAACACGGTAAAGTGCATCTCTAATGTTAAAGGAGGATTTTCATTTTAGCTAAAATAAAAATATTTTTAATATGAACTTTTTATCACAGAAATAGTTGTTCGTCGCTTGTTTTATTTATTCGGTCGTTACTGTCTTATTACATCAAAGTTGCAAAACAAAAGAAATGGTTGATATAGTTTTAAATTCTGTAATGTTTTCAGTACGTTAAAGAGATTACCCATTTTAATTTAAACCCATTTCAGCACGTTTCGCACCATATGTTGAAAATATTAGTATATTTTCTTCCATTTAATTTTATTACATAAAAAAACATTTTCATGGTAGCCATTAACTTGAGTCGGAAATAGGAAAAAAAAGATCTATTAACATACAAAATAGCTATTCAATCATTTATTTTCTTTCTTTTTTTCTCTTGATTAAGCTCATGTTTAGAAAGTTTGAAAAGAAATTTGAAGTAAGTGATTAGCAGCATTCGGGTTGTTCGATTTTTTTTCCGAAGTAAAACAGCTGTAAAAATTTGCAATAAAATTTGTATACACATTTTGAGGAACGCGTTGTATATATTTTAATAAATCTTTTAGACTTTTTTAAAAGTGTAGCTCCGTCACTTTTTTTTTTGAAGTTAAGCATCCTTATTTGCAATGTTTAAATTTTATTGGTTTAAATAACTTTTGTAACTTTCTCATAAATATGAAAAATTTTTGTCCTAAAGAACTTGCTATATAACTTTCTCAAGGTATATTTTTCTTGAACTGTGTTCTGTTCAAATGTTTTCATAATTTTTATGATATCGCAGCAATAAATTTAATTTTGCAGCTCTTAAAACACAAATAAAAACCTAAATATAAGAGCCAATATTTAGAAAAGTGCCAATTTGAAGTTGGAGTTTTCTGAAAAAAAAATGTTTTTGCAGAAAAAAACTAATATTGGATTTTAAGTCTAAATTGGGTCTAAATGCAAGAAAATGAAAGGGGGGAGGTCAAGGAAGTTATTTACCCCCTCCTTAGATTACTCACTTTTAAGCCGTTACAGATCTGATGAATGTTACAGATCTGATGTTAATATGAGTTACATATTTGAGTTTATGCTTTCAGTCTTCGTTATCATCTCTAAATATGATATCATTTCCTTGCATTTTTAACATAGAATTAAGATAATTATATTAAAATACATATATTAGGCTAAAAAAATCAAATTTCATTATAAAAAAGCATTTCTTGGAAATAAAAATGAGCGATAAGGTTTTTAGATAAAATAAATTATGAGATTACTAAATCCAAGCTAATAAAACCTTTGTTTTGTTTTGAAACAACACACAACTTCAACTTTTTCAACACACAACTCTGCTGCTTGCTTTTCTTTAATTAGTTGCAGGAAATTTAATTTCTTGATCAGAAATTCAAATTTAGCATGCTAGTTATTATCTAGTTATTTAGCGAAGTTATGAGAAATTGAAGCACCAAAATAAATAAATAAATAAATAAATAAATAAATGAAATAATAATAATTAATTAACTTAATTTCTGCAGTGTCAATTTTTCTTATTTTACTAACTTCTATTGTTAGTTCATACAAACCACAAATGAAGCAATTGTACTAAAACTCATTGCTTTTCATTTTTTAAGAACAAAAATATTCAATATATATGGCTAAAACCTATGATTTTTGCTTTTTAGAATTCTGAAACGTGTAAGTTAGTTCTGTAACATATTCGCTGTTTTTCAATGTTACCGCTCTGACTGTTACCGATCTGACAAAGTTTTTTTTTTTTTTTTTCCGAGTCGATCGCACTAAACCAAAATCAAACACGTGGTTTTTTCACTTGTAATAAAGGACTATACTTATACATAAAATAATTTTTAAAATAATAAAAACTGCGAGCGTGTTACCGATCTGATGACTCAAATGACACACATTTTATAAAATCACTTAAAAAAATCTTACCTACAATTTTAGATGCAGAAAGGCAAATTTTTAATTACGATTCGATAAAACATCCCACCAGGTACTCAGTATCACGTAGTATAGGTGCAGGAAATGATTTTGGGAGCCTAAACATAGATCGGAAGTTATTGTTACCACTCTGACGGCGGAACTTGGGACACGCTTATTTCGCATCGGCTAGAAAATCAGAAATCGATTAAAACAAAAATGAAGTAAAATATTAACAAAGGGGTAAAAATAGAATCGTTTTTTGTACAAGTGCGTTTTTTTGGGAAGTTAGAAAGTGCGCATGACCTGTTTGTATGCTAAGCTTTGCTACTTGGGACACGTTACCGATCTGATTTTTGATGTATAAAAACAATATTTTCTGAAGAAAAAAAAGTTTTTTTTTCTGATGTTATTGGATGAAATGAAAGCAAAACTTATCTTCTTTCTGGGGAAAATTATTTTTTTAACTAGTTATTGAAATACTAGTGAAAATTCACTTGGGACTCAAATTGGCACTTTTCTAAATATTAGCTCATAATCAAAACTGTCAAATGTAAGCATGATTTTTAAAATTATTTACAATTCGTTTTTTTTTTCTAGGAAAAATCTCTTTAAGATTTTATTTTCTTTAAGTAAACATTTTTTTTGAAGAAAATAATAACTTTTATACGAAGCAAACAAAGAAAACAAATAAACTGATGCATTTTTTAAAAAAAGTCATGTGCAAAAAAAACTTCTAGAACCAAGAGTTGACTTTGCAGAAAAAGGGGAAAATAGAGAAAAGAAACCCAAATCGCTTGTTTTAGGAGATAAAAAAAAGAAGAAAGAATTAAGTTAAGTAAAACACATTATATTAAAAAAAGTACACTATTAGAGTTTTTCACATTTGAGACTTACTCTCAAAAGCGATTCAATTTATAATTACTTGAATTTAAGTAAAATTAGGTGATTAATAATTGTCTAAAGGAAGTATTACAGTCAAGTAAGGTTAACTTTGAACTACGCAGGTTAACTTTGTGTCGTTTTTAAATAGATTTGACTAAATAAGGAACTTTATATAGCGACCCATGCTGCAAAATCTAAAGACAAAGTTCTCATACGAGTATTAGTTCTGTATTGCAAAATAAATTGTCAGTACTGCACACATCTGATTGTATATTTCAATTATTCTGAAGTTACTATTTGTAAGCAGCTCTTGAAGGCTGATTTGAAGCTGTTGAAATATCTCGTCTGACATTATAATATTCTATGCAATACTTACTTTTTTACTTACAGAAACGAAAAAACGCCTGACGCTACCAAAAATGACGAGTGTTAAACTTTTAAAAATAATTTTAGCTCGAAGTTTCACTACTTTTGCTCAAAATTTATTTCACAACACATTTATCACAAAATTATCCTAGCTTTAAAAAAAAGATAAAAAATTTATTTGAAATGACTTATTATTTCGTAGTTTTCGATAACTATACAATACTTTAAGAGTTTTTGTTGATTTTTATACCACTAGGCTCTATAAATATAAGTATGGTAGTTAAACTATAAAATATAGAGATTTTGTGCATGTAAGGTTCCCTGATTGACTGAATTTATACTCAAAATCATTTAATAAGTTTAAAAATTCCAAATTCATGTAAATAATGAAATAATTATTGTAATAAAAAATAGAGGCATGTTGACAAATGAGAATCAGCTTTTTTTGTAAAAGACGCATACATACAGGGTTATATATACATATATTATGTTACTGAAATTATTCAATACTAATAAGCTGTATTCTAGCCTAAGTTCCTGAGCTTCAATTTCGGAGAAAAATAACAGAGCATTTAATAGTCACAGCTACCGAATTTCTGCGCATATCGTTGACGCTAGACAAAGATACTGTTCTGAATTTAAATGAAGTAAGAAGCCCACCCGAAAAGTGTTAAGAGCTTTATCCAAGGGCGGAACAAACTGTTACAGTTGGCGTCATTTAAATCATGCAAATAACTTGTAATTTCCTCAAAGTCATCTATCAAACAAGCTTCAGTCCACTTTCACTCTTACATTCTCTGCGGTCACTTATAAGGCTTTATGAATCACACGGAACGGATGCAACAATGGATTGCTTTACCAAGGTTTCAAACTCTACGTTAGAGAGGTTTATGGCAAAAAATAAACAAATAAATTGTCGTTAGTGGCAGCAATTAGTAGATTCAGATTTTCCAGAAAACTAATCTTTTGTACAGTAAATCTAGATCACTTTTGGAGGTATTTTTTCATTTAGACCCTTAGCGCATTTGTGCCAAAGTGCTTACGTGAAGAGGCTCATTAAAGCGTAGACTACTTTGTAGCAACTGAACGTGGCGATTCATTAACAGTGAGCAGAGCATTAAAGAAAAATTGTGTTTCATTTATAAATGGTAGTTCATGCTCAGAAGCTAAAATGAGGACAAATATCAGTCACAAGTGAAAAGATAGATTATTCAGTTCAGAGTAGTTTGAAAGGGTACAGGACAAGAAACATTTTACTTAGGAAAGTTACTAAATATAGATAAATTTAAGAAGCATTAAATCAAATTCTTCAATATAGTTTTTGAAATTCAAATCTATTTACAAATTCAAGATTTTTTTTTTGATGACAAATGATTTTGAAGTATTATTTCGAAAATTTTCTAAAAATGAATCAACTGAAATATTGATTAAACATTTCAACTTTAAGAGTAATTCTTTTATCGATTTTTTTAGTTTTTTTTAACCCTTTTCAAAGGACCTTTAAGCGAGTGCGGATCAATCAATAAAATTGCTACAAAAATTATGTTTTTCTTTGTAAAAGATACAACAAACCAAGCTTTCATGTTTACTCCTGTTTTGCTTCAAAATTTACAGTTTTTAAAGAATAACAAAATTAAAAAAAAATTAAATATTACAAAAATATATTTTATGTATATCAATAGATGGTCTGGCTGGCACTGACAATTTGTCAAATATTTTAGCTCAACATAACGCTAAATTTTGACGAAGACGCCAATAATTGCAAATTCATTTTCATAATGCGAAGAAAAATGGTCTTTATAAAAATAGTATCATGTGCTCAACATTCTGCGTAGCATTACAAATGAGTACATAATGATATATGCAGTAGTTATGATGAAATCAAATTAAGTTGTAATTACAATCTATAAATGAATGTTAAATATATCCGCTTTAAAAAATATTGCATTGACTCTTTGGCATCTGACCCGACTTCATATCCCAGGAAAGAAATTAATAACTATTTCAATTTCAGCTACCCAAACAGCTTCAAAGATTTATGAATATCATTTTCCAAAAGGTTTGCTTTGCTTTTACAATAAAGCTAAAACACAATAGATGACAAAAATGAAAAGCATAAAATAAAATAAAATTCTCAACTGAGCAGATACTGCGCTCTACCTTTCAACTACAGTGTAAACCCCAGGATAAACTACGACAGAGATATCTATATCCCTGTCTGTAGACTGAAAATCGTTGCATAAAAAAACCCCAAACACTAAATTTAAGAGCTCCAAAGTAGGAGCGCAGAACAGTTGAGCAACTAGTTTTTGAGCAAAATAGGAGTGAAACCGGAGCACAGAAATTATGTTTCACTACTCCAATATTTTTTTTTTCAAACTTTTTTTAATCAGAAAAGCTAATAAATGCACTTCAAAATTAATTTTTCAGTTTATGGTACGCTTATAATGCAATACAGTTGTAAGAATATCACATTATTGATATAATTTCCCTCCTTTTAGTATTTCAGTTTAAAACAAAAGAAATGTTTCGAATCATATTTTCTTGCAAGTAGCTTTGGAGGAAACGGAAGGAGGAAACAAATTGTTTTGTACAGTGAGAGTATCCTGACATTCAGTTGAACAAGTTTTACAAAACAATTTGTTTCCTCCTTCCGTTTCCTCCAAAGCTACTTGCAAGAAAATATGATTCGAAACATTTCTTTTGTTTTAAACTGAAATACTAAAAGGAGGGAAATTATATCAATAAGAAGGAGCATACTCTTAAAAATTTATTACTTGTTGAACTATCCAACATTTGAGAGGTTTCTGGAGTTTGATATTTTAACCTCTGCTCTACAAAATTCTGCAATACATTTTGCACTTTCGCTACAAATCCAAATGCAAAAAGAAATAATTTTTCAGGAAAATGCTTAACGCATTTTTTTTTAATCGCAAATGATGTGTGGGGATTACAAGGAAGTCCTTTTTTGCAATGCAAAATGATGTGATCTTATGAATAAAACGCGTGGGTTTTGTTTCTTTCCTTCAGATTTCTCTCTCTCTATTTTTGAATGTCTTAGCATTTAGAAGTTCACATCTCTATGCATAGAAAAAAATGGGGGGTTTTATAAGTCTGGAACACATGTCAGTAACTTTTTACAAATTTGAGCTTTTTTAAAGTTTTTATTTTCTTAATCAGTCCGTAGGCGTTTAATTTTTTGATTTTAATTTACCGATGTAAACATAGTCGATGTCTGTAGGGCAAACTGAAATAGCGGAGCAAAGTGAAATGGTAAAATATTTTCACAGCTTGCAGCGCCACCTGTCTAGCAATAGTTTATCTAGGTCTAAGTCATTATCATGTACAAGCCATTTTTAAAATTTGATACATATATTGTAATATTTTGTGATTGATCAAAAATAATTTTTGTTGCAAAAAATGATACACTTTATGTAGCAAACATTATAAGAATTAATTGGTATCTACGGATGCTCAGCACAGTAACTTATTAGGTATGCTTTGATTTTAAATGCCTAATACAATATCTTAAGTATATACGGTGTACGTATAGTGTACGTAAGTACGTAAAGTGAAATAGTTCATTCCGTTTACTTAATCATTTATTTATTAAGTCTCTTACGTTTTCATTCACTAATTCAATCATTTAAACTCCTTCGTTTATTAGTTAATTCATTCACTCATTTGCTTTCTTTCACGCATTAATTAACAAAAAAATTTGTTTAGTATTTCATCATTTATTGATTCATACTCTTATGTGCTCAATCATTTGATAAAAACATTTTTAAAAACCAATTAGAAAATAATTATAAACGTTGAATTTTTCACTTGCTCATGAAAAAAGGAGAAACATTTCAACATTTTTTTAAAAAATGCACAAAGCTATTGCCAAAACTAAGAAACAATTTCTAAATGAAAGCTTTATCATAAAATACATTGTTTCTGTAATTTGTTTCGAAAATTACTGTACTTTATATACTGTAATTTTCGAAACAAATTTGCGTTTTGTTTATTTTGAAAAAAAAAAAAAAAAGTTAAGTTATCTTAACCATTTCACGTTACTTTGCATTCCCCTAAAAAGGGAGTTAGTCCCAAATGTAAGAAACAAGCTGCGGATTAAAAATATTTAACAGTTTTCTCTACGATAGCTTCCGATAGAACAGAGATTGAACTTACTATTAATAATAGAATAGCGAGTAAAACACAACGAATAGAAGTTATCAAAATAAAAACAATCGGCAAAAGTTCCAAAATGTCGAGAATCAACAACGGAGCTGTAAGAATAGCTATAAATGGCTGCCTAGCCATAAGTTGGTAATTCATACACTTCAAACAATGTTTTGAGTATTAAATCAATTATTCTCACGGATTTTAGAAATTTATGTCTATATTCACTTCACTTCACTCCTCGAGGGGCCACAGTACCTGTCATTGTTGTGACTTCACCTGATACGGCATCCTCGAGGCTTTTTATTGAACAATTATAGCAATTACAATATCTAATTTTTACAAAAAAATACGACAATTACAACAAATAGTAACACGAAGCATAAAACGTTTACAACATATAATGACACAAGGACATAAAATAATTGAAACACATAATCACATAAAGTTAGCAGTTTACACTTTCTCATTAATAACAGAGTTACACAGAGGGTTATATAAGCAGTTGTACAGGAAGACGAGGAGAGTGGGATAAGAGCTTTGAGCATATATTGAATAAATTAAACTATGACATTTACTCCATATAGTCGGAGTTAACAACACTAAAACACACTGTGGATTAGGCCAGTATGTCTATATTCACTTTGCATCAGAATTCTAAACCAACTTCTAAAACCATTACTTGGCTCATTTTTAGTGGCCAAGAAGTATCGAATGATTTATATCTTGTACACATTTTTACATACATTAAAATACAGTAACATTTTTCTAATTAGAAATTTAAAATTGTGTTTGAAATAAAATTAAACTAGAATAAATTCCAAAGGTAAAAATTCACTTTTATGCGCGTTACATAATAATCGGAACCATTCATAGTTATGAAATATTTGCAATACACCAACAGCTCGTTTATGCAATCCATGGATTGCAGTCATATTAGCTACAGGTTTTTGTTGGCTCTCTTTGCTCTACAAGAGGGTTTTTGCCTCTAGCTCGTTTCTGTACCTCAGAACCAGACTAACGTAAGTCCACTTTCGTCATTTTTCGGTAGAGGGGAAAAACGCTTGTCGAATACATCGTTTTTCCCCTCTACTGAAAAATGACGAAAGTGGACTTACGTTAGTCTGGTTCTGAGGTACAGGTTTAACCCATTTATGCCCAGTGTCCTAAAAACGGGACGCTTGCTAGTTACTGCATACAAAAAGCTGTAATGGGTATATCATTTTACTAAAGCTGTTTTTCACAAGTTAAATAGTCCTTCTTCTTGAGAAAACCAGTTAGAGTCACTATTTGGACATCAGAGTCTATTTATTGACAGATATTTTCAGACAAATCAGTCAAGCAACGATCCAGCATGGGTAGCCACAGAAAGTAAGTGTTTTGGGGGAACTCATTTTTCATAAAAAATAACTATTTCAAAATGATTTGCTTAAAATTGATCACAGATGCCATCTGTAATGTTACTTTGCAAACGTAAAGTCAAGTAAGGTCGTATTTTGCTCACATATCTGCAAAATATCCCATAAACAGGACGTTAAATAACTTAATAAATATGGCAACGGCGAACTATTTTAAGCCTAAAATGTATGTAAACCATTCCAAATAATTTTAAGCAGATAAAAAGTGAAAAAAATTGTTAAAAAAAACTTGGGCATAAATGGGTTAATTCCTATTCCATGCTCACGTGCATAATAAGCACGGAACTGCAGTTCATGGATGGAATAAACGAGCCGGTGGTGTATAGCATGTTTCTGCCCTAGCCCTGGTTTAGGGGCGGTTACTTACTGCTTTATATGAAAATTTTGTCTGGAACCTAAATCCCCGACACATACGAATATGAACAAGTTCAGTTTTATTAATGCACTGAAGAACTTATAAATTAATTTCTGCATGTTCCTTAGTACAAATTAGTGATTATGGCTTCATACAAATGGATGCATGCACTTTTTTATTCACTGTCATAAGGAAAAGTCATTTGGGGTCAGTCTAAGGCTTTTAATATACTTCAGTTGTAGTTGTAATTATAATGTTTATGAAATGATAAATATTTTAATAAAAAATAATTACCAATAATTAACTTTAAATTTTTTAATTCAACTATAAATAAATCCAATAAATTAAATAAATGAATATAATAAATATTAAAAAAAAAAAAAACTCTTCGATCAACGGATCTCGAGCAAGCACTAATGGGTGATCCATACTTGTTTTCTTTATTATTATTTATTTTAATTACAATTTATATTGTCTAATTAAAACAGCGTGACATGTGACAAGGGGAGAGAAGGAAGTAAGGTGAAATTTGACTGTTGTGACAAAAGGAGGAGAGAGGTCAAATTTGTGGGAAAAGAATGGCATCATTTATGGGACAGCCTTAAGTTGTCGGAATAGAACAATTCAAGAAAGAAACTTCTATAGCTCCCTGAAATACAAATTATTTTAAACTCTAACTATTATTCATATATTAAACAGGATCAACAACTTAAAAAAGTTTCAATGTAAGATTTAGGGACATTTATTTGAATCTTAAAACGCGTAACAAAGTAAAGGAGACTATCTCTCTTTTGAAAACATTTACCTGATCTCAACGTCATTTATCACTTTGGCATTTTTATTTTTTGTAAACATATGTCAATGCCTAAATGCAATGTTAACAACAAAAAGGGGTAAAAAATATTCATCCTTTCCACAACTCTTTTCAATTACCGTTCAATTTGAAGCTAGTGTTTGGTCGATTCATTTATTTTTAAGAGGAAGTATGTGCACAGTAAGGATCCCCTCACCTCAATATATCACGCAGTGTATCTTTCAGGTATGACCTGCTCAGCATGCGTCAGTCATTTGTCAAGGAAGTAATTGATCTGCATTCTTGCAGAGACTCGAAAGCAGACGTAACTCTACTAGTTACGGGTGTTGAACACTCGACTGAGTGGAGAAAAAATGAATCGTATGTTTTAGTACACTACACAACCTGTTTTTTTTTTTTTTTTTTTTCATCTGAAACAATTGTGAAAATATTTTCAATTGAAATACTACATTAAGATGACCGGCCAATAAAATTATAAACATCACAAACACAATAGTATTTATGAAAATGCAGAGTTTGCAAAAATGCCTTAGATCATGTAAATACAATATTTGCGTATTACATGAGCTTGACAAGACAGTGAATACCGTAATATCAGTCAAGTTTATTAGGAAAATGCAACGCATGCCGGCACATGTAGCATAAGTAAATACAATTTAAAAGAAAAAGTAATTAAAATACAAATTGTCAATAAAATGCGTCAAATAGCTACTTTAAGACTGCAATGAATGCACACCACAGTTAAAAGGGCTCTAATTGTCATCCTTAAAATAGCTATTTGCAGCATTTTATTGACAATTTGTGCTTTAGTACTGTTTTTTTTTTCTAGTTGATTCATATTATAGCTCACAGAAATTTGAACCAATTTTCATTTTTTCGTGTAGTAAATCTGGTCTTATAAATTAATAGAAGAAGACAAAAGCTGTTGAGTTCAGGCATGGCTTGGAAGAACTTGATTCATTCTTAAAAATAGTTTTATCAAGTCGTAACAGAACGCCCCAAATACAACCACGCCTAATTAAAAGAGTTCTTCAATAATCAACGGTTGAAAAAACTGGAGCCGGTAGATTTCACCAAGCATGGGTCTTGGAGTTCCGCTTCAGTTAGCCGCAGATGAACGGCTATCATATGCTATTAAACGCTTAAAAAATAATGGTATTTAGTAAGATGATTTTACCTCTGCTACCATATAACACAGGGTCTTTGGGCTGCCATCTAATTCTAAGTTGTGGCTACATTTTCTGGCAGGAACTTTTTTTTTTTTTTGGTCTTAAGAGATTTGGGATTTGCTCTGAGGTACTTTTTTTTTTTTTGTAGCTAGGAAACCTCTGCGGAATTTTAAAAATGTCGAAATCAACTTTAAAAAGAATGTTGACCATCAGGACAAAGTGACATATGAAGTATTAGACCCCATTTACACGACTTCCGCTTTCGGTCATGTGACGTCATTTCGTCATGTGACGTAAAAACCAGTTTCCGCGATTGAGAAACCTGCCAGACTCGGCAGTTGTCCCAAGTAGCACACTTCGTTTTTTAAAGGCTGTAAAATGGTTATTAACGTTGTAACAACCGCTTAAAAACGTTAATACAACATTTAAAGGTTATTTGTGCTACCTGTGGTAGGTTGTCCGCCGTCGACACCTCGAAGTCTGAAAATTGAAGTACTGTCCGTCCGTGAAAGCCGCACCTGTCACTCGCGAGCAGATCCACTAAAAAATGGTAGACTGGTTGTGGGAGAGAACTTTCCTAAGAGCGATTCCATACCAAATCACCGAATGGGGGTCGCACGACCGACTCGGATTTTTTTTTAATTTGGTACACAGATTGATGGTATAGAGGTATGAAAAAGCCCAAAAGGAAAGTTACCTGCTCCACTTATTTTCTGAGATACATGCCCTCAAAGTTTGTCCGCCACGTCAAAATACTAAAAAAGTGATGTTATTTAATCATTTTTTATAAAAAATTGTACTCATGCAAAATAAAAGTGTTAGATATCTATGGAAACTAGTTAGTCCAGGCATTCTGAAAAAAAATACTAGAACGTTCATAATGAAAATTGCCAAGGTACAGGGCTCTTTGAAGTTGTCACCACAAAAACTTGATTTTGCAGATTTTGCTAAAATTCAGGCATTTATTACAAAAAAAGGCAAACAAAACCAAAGGTTTTCTCACTTTCTGGTAGTGTACAGGTCCTCCCTGTAAATTGCTACGCAATAAATTTTTTGGGTTTCTCACTCCTTCTTGGAAATATTTTAGCTTAAAAATAAGCCATAAGGCAAAAAATGCGTTTTTGGCCATTTTGGCAGCCATTTTTCTCATAAAGGGGGAGCAGTAGAAACTTTAATTTTTTTTTTAAACAAGCCACTGATATGTTAGCTATTCACAGGAAAAGAGTTTACTTTTGGTTATTTCTCCCATTAAGAGATATCCTGCTGACAGTATGTGCATGTTTTTCGCGACGACCATATGCTTTTGTTCCCCCTCTCATGGACTTAAAATTAATTAAACCAAAAAATAATTATATATTTATTATTAGCTGTATTATCTACTCAATATGTCATGAAATTTAATTTATTAAATCATTGAACAATAAATTAGATAATTGATGAAAACAAGAAAAAGTATTTCTCTGATGCCTGAGCATTATGCATTCATAATTATAAAGCACTAAATACTTTCTTGAGAAATTAATTAACATAAATGAGCTCTAAATAGTTATATTATAAGCAATACCCAATCTTGTGATTGGGTAGTCCTGTTTTTAATTGAAGAATTTCTTGAATATCACATGAATATCAGGAAAATAAAGGAGGTCTTTTCGTTTGATGTAGGATACTTTATGACAAATTTCATTTGATGGGCTACTAACTGAGCATGGTGATAAAGAGCTATTAATTTCAGCATCGAATTCCATTTTACCTTATTAACAGTTAAATATTTACAAAATAATTAAATAATTTAATATAAAGCCATGCTTGAAGAATTAAAATTAGTGCAACTAATTTATTCCCATACTGATCTTTACAAAACTGACATGTGTTGAGCACTGATAAGAACTGACAAGAATAAGTTTACTCACTAAAATACTAGTTCACAGATACTATAAAGCGTACATTCTATTTTCTACAAAATAATACTGCAACAAAGAACAAGGGTATAAAGGGGTAGGTACTAAAGAATTTCTTGAAAAATCAATTAAAATAAAGGAGCTTCGAATATTTATCTCATAGGCAATACCCAATCTTGTGATTGGATGTTCCTGATTGATGGCTATAAACAGGAGGATACCCTTGTTCTTTGTTGCAGTATTATTTTGTGGAAAATAGAATGTATGCTTTATAGTATCTGTGAACTAATATTTTAGTGAGTAAACTTTTTCTTGTCAGTTCTTATCAGTGCTCAACACATGTCAGTTTTGTAAAGATCAGTATAGGAATAAATTAGTTGCACTAATTTTAATTCTTCAAGCATGGCTTTATATTAAATTATTTATTTAATTATTTTGTAAATATTTAACTGTTAATAAGGTAAAATGGAATTCGATGCTGAAATTAATAGCTCTTTATCACCATGCTCAGTTAGTAACCCATCAAATGAAATTTGTCATAAAATATCCTACATCAAACGAAAAGACCTCATTTATTTTCCTGATATTCATGTGATATTCAAGAAATTCTTCAATTAAAAACAGGAGTATCCCAATCACAAGATTGGGTATTGCTTATAATATAACTATTTAGAGCTCATTTATGTTAATTAATTTCTCAAGAAAGTATTTAGTGCTTTATAATTATGAATGCATAATGCTCAGGCATCAGAGAAATACTTTTTCTTTTTTTCATCAATTATCTAATTTATTGTTCAATGATTTAATAAATTAAATTTCATGACATATTGGGTAGATAATACAGCTAATAATAAATGTATCGTTATTTTTTGGTTTAATTAATTTTAAGTCCATGAGAGGGGGAACAAAAGCATATGGTCGTCGCGAAAAACATCCACATACTGTCAGCAGGATATCTCTTAATGGGAGAAATAACCAAAAGTAAACTCTTTTCCTGTAAATAGCTAACATATCAGTGGCTTGTTTAAAAAAAAAATTAAAGTTTCTACTGCTCCCCCTTTATGAGAAAAATGGCTGCCAAGATGGCCAAAAACGCATTTTTTGCCTTACAGCTTATCTTTAAGCTAAAATATTTCCAAGAAGGAGTGAGAAACCCAAAAAATTTATTGCGTAGCAATTTACAGGGAGGACCTGTACACTACCAGAAAGTGAGAAAATCTTTGGTTTTGTTTGCCTTTTTTTGTAATAAATGCCTGAATTTTAGCAAAATCTGCAAAATCAAGTTTTTGTGGTGACAACTTCAAAGAGCCCTGTACCTTGGCAATTTTCATTATGAACGTTCTAGTATTTTTTTTCAGAATGCCTGGACTAACTAGTTTCCATAGATATCTAACACTTTTATTTTGCATGAGTACAATTTTTTATAAAAAATGATTAAATAACATCACTTTTTTAGTATTTTGACGTGGCGGACAAACTTTGAGGGCATGTATCTCAGAAAATAAGTGGAGCAGGTAACTTTCCTTTTGGGCTTTTTCATACCTCTATACCATCAATCTGTGTACCAAATTAAAAAAAAATCCGAGTCGGTCGTGCGACCAACTTTTTTTTTTTTCGGTGATTTGGTATGGAATCGCTCCTAAGTTTTCAATTTAAAACTTGCATTTGCTATATCCTTTTGGCATATTCAACTAAACTATGGTTTTTAAATTAGCATCGTTCCATGCTGTTTGGCTCAAAATGCTCTTTATTATTCTTCCCCTCATTGTTATCTTACCCAACACCCCTATTTTGGTAAGATCAGAAAAGACCCGACGCATGCGTAAATGCGCGAAAGGCTTTACCAAAGGAGATCAGACAGTATAACGAATGGGGATTGGCTGTTAATATCACATGCTTTCGTTTCTATGTTTACTAATATAAGCTTTGGTAGATCGCGAATCATCATTATTTTCTCTCCACTCTCATGCACGTGATATTTTCTTGAATTTCTCTTGCGAAAATGATGGCAGCTAAGTGGTGAAGAGAGCATGTTACAAGAGCGGATCCAGAAATGTTCCAAGGGAGGGGCGATTGATTTTTTTTTCTTACTTGCCTTTTTTTTTTGCCATGCATCCTTGTTAACAGATGTTGATCATAAATGTTTTAGTCTTCCATTTAGAAAAACTTCTATATCAGAGCCCCAAATCCCCGCACTTTTTCCCTTAATATCATCAAAGATCAAAGAAAATTGCTTTTTTTGAACTTCAAAATCTAAAATCTGCTGGAGAAGAGTCCCTCAAGGGGCGATCGCCCCTCCCTTGTATCCGACCATGGCATGTTACATTTTTCAATCATTTGCGCAAAAGTGAACCTCTTATTTACGAAGATTTTGACACACGCTGCCTGTCGCTGTCTGCTTTCCAGACTTGTGTAAATGGGAGAAGATTTTCATTCAGTTTGTGACGGCACATGTCTGCCATCTGATGTCCGACAGCAGTCCTCGTGTAAATCAAGACTTAGAATCTACATGGTGAATATATATTTGTTTTTCTTCACTGTCCCAAATGAAGGGTTTAATCGTTTCATTGAACTAGTACGTCTGTAGAAAATTTTCTATTCAAGCAATTTGCTTCTTTCTTCCTAACCTCTCAATGATGCTGAAAGTTATTTTCGCGCAAACAAACATTCTTAGAAATGTTAGGATATTTCGTACAAAATTCATAATATTTTCTTTTAAAATATTGGGATATACAGTTCGTAGATCTCTTCGTATTGCAGCATGTTTAATCTAGTATCTGATGTTGCTTTATGAAACATTTGCTCTAGCTTTTATGGCCCCAATTATACCGTTCCACTCATTTGTTCGTTGTTTCGAATTGCCCTGAAGTTCCATTACAACGTTTACCAATATAACGAATCCAGTTCAGGGAAATAAGTTTTCTTGATTTGATTTCATTATATTGCTTGAATTCCATTACAACAAAATTCCCGAAACAGCGAACTAAATTTGGGGTCTCTTGAAGTTTGTTGTAACGAAAGTTCATGGTTATCAAATTTCGATGCAAACTCCAAAATCCAAAAACTGTGTTTTTTTTATATACATAATCCTAACAGAATTTTAAAACTAACTTTGTCTTTCATGTCAGTTAGAAAGTCTTTTTTTCCACATAATTTAATTCTTTCGTTCTAGCGGCAACATTTTGTAACCTGCTACCGATAAGTTAAATATTTTACTTGAATAAACTCAGCCTTTCAAACTAAAACTGGTACTTAGAAAATGAATACATTAATTAAAACTCCCCCACATACTTTTTGCTCGTTAAATTGAAAGGAATTTGCCTCATACAGACTTAAAGTTACTTAATTCGCCATGCAATCGATTTCGTTTCTGTAGCGTCGTAACCAAAATGACCGCTCAAGTATTACAAGTATTAATCAGAACCAACAGGCAAACTTTAACTCACTACCATGGAAACGCATCTGCGTTTCCACTAAACAATGTTAAAGGAAGGATTCGTTTCCAAAACCACAAAATGTTCGCGTATTGTTTAATAAGCACTTTGAAAAGGGAAACCCTAACCGCGTATATGCGTAATATGAATAGCTCTCCAAGCCATTCTCCTACCATATGAAAAGCAAACTGCATGTTGAAAGGTCTTTTGAAATTCGCATTTATAAGATGGAATAGAATTATTCATCGACTTGTAAACGTATCAAGTGTTTTTCTCGATTCCATAATTTACTCATAAATCATATTAGGGAGTACTGGCAATTTGCCACGAGAAAAATGATAGAATCAAGCATTGTGTAGTTAATTTTCTTTTTGTGTCTCTGTTAGAATTTCACTGCTCATTCATTGTAAAATCAAATTAAACGATTGATTTTTTTTGCTCTGCATAAAATACATTCATTTCAAGTAAGATGGAAATACTGCCTCCAGATACATCAAAAGAATTACGATAATGGATATTATTGTTATATGCATGTGTTTGTGTGTGCGCTTTTATTTTTCATCAGAGTTCATGCTGATATTTACAAGTCAAAAATGTATTTAATCTTCAACATGCATTTTATTTGTTATAAGGATTACAACGAAGCTTCAATTTCTTCTCATAATATTTTAAAAGACTGATTTGGGTGCTTTGCCAAATGGCAGCACGGTACCGTTTAAGGGTTAAAAATTCATATCACTTTAAAGGTAAACTAAATTTTAAAGGCAAGTATTTGAAGAGCTAACACTGTATGTGGGGGATTGGGAAACTCTACAAAATTTACGATTTTACAGATTTCTGGGCTAGAAAAATATGAAACCTGTTTTTTTTTTTTTGTCACAGAAAATTTATATCTAACTGACATTTTCCAATAAAAGCAAGTCACCCACGTAATTTACTATGTACGTTTATTTAAATTCGTGAAAGCACCACCTATATTCACGAGATACAAATACAAGCATTTCTTTGAAAATATATATGCTACCAGAGAAGAATGAAGGTGCTAAATTTTCATTTCAGATCAATTTTAAAGCTAATAAAATCAATTGAGAGATAAAATTTAAAATGTTAGACAAGAAATCCTAAACCCACTTAGTCCATCTGAAGAATAGGATTCAACTTTAAAAATAAATATTCAAGCTGAACAAATGAGTAAACCCAAAATCACTGGTAAATTTTTTATGGCACGTCTTCATTTTAGCGCTTCAAACATCAGATATTTTATCACATTGAAACATAATTTGATTTGGAGGCTATTGTAACATTAAAAGAAAAAAAACAATACGTGAAACCACGCTACAAAACTGAGAAACGAGATATTTTGTCACTGCAGCTAAATGAGAAAACTTACGTCATTAAAGTACAAATGGCTAAATCATTGCAGATACGTGCTTTGGGTTTGCAAGTAAACACCTCATCAGTACCCATAGTTATGAGTATTAGCATGTAAATATTCTGTGAAAGAAAAAAAAATCACCGGCTTCGTTGCGATTATTTACATACCGCTGCACACCCAACTTTTTTCGTATATAAAGAAGCTCCTCTTTTGCACCAAATAAAGAGTCTGCGCTATTTTTGCAATTCTTGCTTGATTAAAATTGGGATTCCTCTGTTAGTGTTTCAGCTCAAAAGTTTTCTTAAGTTTATTAGTAAATTATTACTAAATAATTGCAAAATTCATTGCAATGCATTCATTTTTGTAATTTTACTAAAGAAATCAGTTTTTAAGCTATGTAACAAATTTTTTAAGCTAAGAATGAAATAAGATACTTAGAACTTGAGTTTGTTTATGAAACCATAAATAAATATAATCAAAACTATTCGGTTACTTTCAAAAATTCACATTTAAAGAATTTCTCGAGAAATAAGAGGTTAATTGTTCTGGTAATTTTTTCACATAAAATGTATGCTTCAGATTACTTTTTTCAAAAAAAAAAAAAAAATGTCCATGTGTTAAGTAAAACAGCAACAAATTGAAGGAACCAGCAAAGTTTCTTTGATCATCCGTCATCGTAAACCGGTTGGAAATACTCTGTAAATTTCAGAAACTAGATTTTTGCGAAACACAGCATTTTAGATTCTCGTGAAAGTACCACTTATATTCAACGAAGCATCTTTTAAAAAATAATTTTAATCGCATGTTGTTGGCTCTTAACACGCAGAGTTTTTGGTCAAACGATAACAAACTGTCAGCAAACTTGGTAGCATACCTAGAGATTCATCATAATACCATTTGAAATAAAAATATCGCAAATTTAATGAAATGTGCACATTTAATGCTTTACTTTTTCACAGAGCATATGTGAAAGATAGCAATCTAGAACTTTCAAAATTTCGTACCCAAATAGATTTGACGACTTCTAAAAAAATTCAAATTCCAGTTAACTATCATAAAAATTTAAAAAAATATCCGCAAGTTAATGAGCTGAATTTCAATTATTATCAACAGATTGACAACATTTGCTTACAGTTATTCAGTGGGATTTGTGGGGGGGAAAACTGATCATTTGTGAACAATCACTTATGATTCATGTTTTCTGTAATTATTGAAATGCAACTCAATAGATTACCGATATCTTTTTAATTTTAAATACATTCAACTGGAGTTTAATAAGTTGCCAAATCTATTCAACTACACAATTTCAAAAGATATAACTTGTTATCTATCATCATGCACACTGTACAGTGCGAAGTTAATAACCTTAAATGTTCATATTCCAATATTTTTATGTCAATTTTTATGCAATGACTTTTTATACTGCCAAGTTTTTTTTTTCTTCTTTTTTTTTAAATTTGCTAAGGTTCGACCGAAAGCTCTGCAAGTTATGAGCTAAAAAAGAGCGTAAATAAGATATTAAAAAAAGCTTATATGACCATTCGTCCCTACCTAGCAACTTTCCAAATGGCAATAACTGTACATTAAGAGTTCTCTGATAGTCTTCGGAACATTGGAGACCTTTCAAAAAAGCAACATCGGTTGTTCCATTGAAAGAAAATGCTCCCCACACCATGAGCGAACCTCCTCCTTGTTGCCTGCTGAAAAAGGTTCGGTGTTCTTTGCGAATATCGTACTAGTAATGTTCCCAACCATCCGGGCCATCTAAATTGAACTTTTTTTCATCACTAAAAATAACACTTAACCATTCATTTGTCGAATTCATATGACTACGAGCCCACTGAACATGAGCGTTTTTATGCTGACTTGCTAACCTCGACGAACGACGTTAATTTGCGATATTCAAGAAATGCACTTGCCTGCAGCCATCGATGTACTGTTGATTTTGACACTGAAAGACTTACTTCTTTACAAACGGACCCTGTTGACAGATTCTGGGTCGAAACTAATCTCAAAATCTCTCTATCTTGCCGCTTAGTTGTTCTCTTTGGTCGTCCAGAACGAAATTTTGCTTCAAAACTATTACCTTTTGACAAGATTTGATAAATAGCAGCCCTACTGCGTCCAAATTTACATGCAATGTCCACTACTTTTCTACCATGAGCTTTCAAACGATAGTTTTTCAAAATTTTCGTTTTAGAAAACTGCTCATTGCGGGGCATCTTGACCAATCTTCAGAAACGGAAGCACGTGTTTGTTTTTATGTCGAAAAACTTGTGCGTCACAAGTAAATAACCTTGTAATATGCAAATTTTGAATACTAATACTAAAACCAGCTTTTAATAACGATTGTTTATATACTTTTGGGACAGCATTTTTTCGTTTATATTTTTTAAAATTAAATATATGATAAGTAAGAGTTGCTTAAGTATTTTAATAATTTTTTGAAGTCATTAAATATTTGCATAAATAATTTCGTCTCGCTTGCTCGTTTAATTAGCTTGTGGTTTCAAAAACGTGGCTGTCTATAAACTTTTGGGACGCACTGTATTTATGATTAAATTTGATTAAAAAAAATTTTTGTTTCTTCGATTTGTTGCTGGAGACTTTTTTTTATTGAAAAATATCAGGTACAGCATATCTTTTATGTGACAAATGATGCAGAACAACAAGTTTCTTATTTATCGCGGAAATATTTGGAATGTGAATTTTTCAAAGTGTCCCAATACTTTCAGTTCTGAAGTGTATATCAAATTATTTAATCAGTAAAATCCTTTTTTGTTATCTTTTGTCAAAAATTAGTTTATTAAAGAGTACTGCAGTATACTGCATCAGTTATAAGAAATATGTTAAATATTTTTGTATGATCTTTTCTTACAGAAACACAGCTCATAAATTAAGCTTTTCAACAAACTAAAAATTTGATGAAATGCAAAATTTTATGTACTGAAATGCTTTTAATGTTTTTAGTGAAGCGTTTGAATAATCGAATAATATCCATCCGCATGAATGTAATGTCACATATCCAAGTCACTCAAAGCAAACAAATAATGCTTCTGAACACCGTCTGTCACTTTCTGGTGTAGCCATTCATTCGAGAAATTTTATTCGTAAGAAAAATTTTATTTCAAGAAGGTTCAAGCTTTTTTTTTTTTTTTAATTACTAGTTTAAAAATTCCAGTATATACTTCATTAAATTTCCCATTTTATGTGTTATGCTAATTGCATCAACGCTTAAAATATGTTTGTGATCGAATTTGCAAGAAAAAAAAAATAGTTGGGGATTGATTCATTCTTTTAAATATTTAACTGCTCCACAAAAAAAAAAATAGTTCAAGTGATTTTTGGTGTTTACAAAGTTTATGGGAATTGAATACATCAATTTAAATTTCGTTTTTTCTTTCCTTCTCTTTTTTTTTTCTTTTCTCTCTGTCATATTTTCGGATTTATAAGTCGATAAATAAGTTATGCTAAAACCATACATTAAATTCAAGTAATTAGGGCCGACAGGGTAGCGTGATAGAAGTGGCCCTCTCACGCCCAAGGTCTCGGGTTAAAACTCGGCTCTTGTCGGTGGAGTTTCCAGTAGTAAATCGGGAATGTCCATGTCACATGTCGTAACAGCCAAGGGCATCCATCATACATTCGGTGTCAAAATTATCCTCCACTCACACGTGTTGAAATTCATCATAAGTTTGACTGAACGGGCCTATTTAAGACGATTTTTAAAAGCAAGGGGGAAAATAATTGAACACAGGCCCGTCATTTAGGGGGGGGCAGGGGAGTCATTTGCCCCCCTGACTTTGAGAAATCAATGTATTTATATATAAGTGGGCGTGGTTTTTGTTGTTTTCTGGTGAAATTGTATTGGGTTTTCACTCTTTGCCCCCCCCCCCCCCGGAAAAACTTGAAATGACGTTCCTGTGGAAAACACAAATTCCCCAGAACAAAACTTTTGGTTCAAAAAAAAAAAAAAAATGCAGTCTTTCAAAAAAAAAAAAAACAACTGGTATATGTTATTCTGACCCAGAAGATTAGATTTTTTTATAGTGTGACAATATCATGCAATGTTATTACAGAGGACGATTTTAAATGTGTGGGGGAAAGCTTACTATTTTTCGCGGATTACGAAGTAAATCATGTTCATACTTATCAATACTATAAGAAAATATTGAACTATATCAAAAAGAAAGAAAAAATATTTTAAAGAAGCTTTCTATTTTCCCGAAGAAAAAAATACCTTAATATTCTGTCACATTGTATTGACAAACCAACTTTAATTACGGAAAGGTTTAAAATATATCTGCCTGCTCATATTGTGATCAATTCATGTGCTATAATTATGTGAGACAATTTTTAGTAGTAAGGAGAAGGAGAGTCTTTAAATATGAAGTACAACACATTGACACAAAGTGCAAGACTAAAAAAAAAAAAAAAAACTGCCTTTTTACGCAGGAAAAAAAATGAAAAATTGCTTTTATATTATACTGACACACCGCATTCAACTACTGAGAAGTCAATGAAACAACAAAAAACTTGTAGCGTCATTATCCATTCCCTCAATTTAACCCTTGTAGCGAAACATTCTATCCTTTTGTCTGATTTTCGGTAGAGCGGCCCATCCTCCTTTTATTTGAAGAGGGCAAAGACTTCCCTCTTTTGACCAGGTATCTCAAATTTCTACCTTGTCTTATCTGGACGAGAAAATCTGGGTTCGTCTGCGACAAGCGACGGCAAAAAGGGACTGGAAGGCTGTTATTAACAACGCCTACTTAATGAAGGGGCTTGTCCGATAACCCGTTGATAGGCTCAACAAAACACGAACGCGGATCGGGGCACGAAAAACTGCCTCGCTTCACGAAGAGACTTGGTTAATACCGCTAGATTTCCGAAAAGTGAAGGTTTAAACCATTAATGCCTGACTTTTTTTCCCAAAGATATTTTGAAAACTGGTTACAAATAGTGTTTAATGGACAGGAAAAATAATTGAAAAAATATCATGTAAAAAATTTTTTTTTATTAAAAAAAGAAAAATCCTCCTTAAAAAGGGACGCTAGGCACCAAAGCGTGCATACTTTTTATTACCAATTTTTTTTCTGCCTACGATATATTTAAAAAGACATTTTATAAGAAGAAAGAAAAGCAGCAGTTAACATAAAATGGGAATAATTTTTAAAACTTAGCTTTTTGTTCTTAAGATTGTAATCCTTGAAAATGATCATAATAAAATGGCTACAGAACACACTCTACCACGGTTATGTGCTGCAATCAGTTAATAATGAATTGGAACAATACCAAAGTAATAATTGAACACAATTATTTGGTTGAAATGTTCATTCTTGGAAAATTCAGACACACTCTTTATGCCGTCCCTAAAAAGGGACGCTACGCATTAATGGGTTAAAAGTGAAGATTTAAATTGCATTTTTTCTTTCTTTTTTTTTTTTGCCAACAGCAGGGCCGTGAATAAAATGTATGACAGTGAAAGGCATACAATTTTTTTCTTTAATAAACAAAGATTGGGTGAAAGTGGCCCATAGTGGATCGCTTAAAATTTGACACATTTTTTAAAATCAGTTTCTAGTGTTAATGCTACTAAAACTTTAGGGATGTTTTTGTAAACTCACATTGAAAAGCTGCAAAAATCTGCTTAAAAGGAAGGAAACATTTTTTTGCAATAGTGCAAAAATATATGCTTGATACAGCAAACAACCCATACAGCACATAAAGTAGGTTGTCGATACTGGAAAAACAAATCAATTCATTTAATTGTCAAGAGCATTTTTTTTACAAATATAAATTACATATTGGTTATCATTCATGAAAAATGTAAGGATCACAGATTCAACAAATTGAACCGATATACTGCACGAGAACTTCTATGTTAGCATTACAAAGTGGTGTAAGATCTCCTTTGCCAAAACACGTCGGCTAGAATGTTCATGTGGAAAGTTAAATATACATTTAGATTTAAGAGAAAACGAGCAATAGTATTTCTAGGCTGTTCAATATACTTAGTATTTACCCAGCATAAAACTGCTAACTTATATCTCACCATGATAGAATAATCTGTTAGTATCCACATCTTAAAAATATGTAAACACTGTAATCAAATGTTTCTTACTTAAATTTCCTACTTCTCATAACTTCAATAACTTTTGTCTTCTGAGGTGCCTTATAGCTTTTCAATTTCATCATAGTTGTAACATGAGCTCGCATTTTCATCGCAATGCACTGGGATTCTACGAAGGGCCAGCAACTCTTAAGTCGTCTTTGGCTAGAGCTAACAAGGCCGCCGAGAGCCAAGGCTGGCCTTAGGTTAGTTTGGTAGTCTGGTCCCTCCCCTCCCCCCAATGAAATTAATTAACTTATACTACTAAGATTCTGAGTCGGGCCCTTTCAAGGGCTGGGCCCTTCAGACTAGGCTGACGCGGCTCCTCGCTTCTCGTCGGCCCAACGAACCAAAAAAAAAAAAAAACATTCGACAAGCAAATACTGAGCACTTGATTACAGAAGCCAGAGATTGCAGTTTTGTGTTTATAAACCATCATCGGTATGGAATTTTCGGTTAAGTGTCTTTCAAGCCGTAGTAAGGATGATGAAGAAAAGATGGTTTTCAGATGTTTTTCCGATTACGTCTGGTAAAATTAGAGTATACAGTACACATTAAAAAAATTATCAGAAATTTAATTGCTTCTCATAAATTTTATTTCATCTTCTCTTCCAGAAATATGAAACATTTTTAGGAGACCGATTTTCCCACTTTCGCGGGCATGCCTTGTCTGATAAGCTTCAAACAATGTGAAATACATGGTTCCGAACCGACCAAAGTTTGTAGAGATATTACAATTTTACGTATGTCGGAAAAAAATCTTACTTTTTTCTAACGGAAAAGGATTTGTTTCCACGGATAAACCAAAGTAATGGAAGTATTTCACGATTTGAGTGTATGTTAAAAAAAATCTCGGCGTAAAAAGTTTCTTACTACTGCTTTTAGTAAACTGCTGCGGCACAAATCCTCCCCGAGAAAATTGCCGATGCAAAAAAGGCATCCGCACAAAGCTAATATTTAAAAAAAAATGCATTTCTCGCAATACCTCCTCAGAGTATTAAGTAGTTTTGAATGATAAAAACAAAAAACGCTCTTTTATGTTGGTGGTCTCTTGCTCCGGGCTCCTTGTTATCGATGCGATTTCAGGAAAAGTTTCCTGGACTTTTTATCGTCGTGGGTGCAGTACATCAACCAAGTTGAGATACACGTTGAATGTCAAGCGTCGGATTCATAACCCATGCTGTATCATGCCGGATAATAAAATTTTCTGACTTATTGAGAAAAACACATCAAACGCCGGAGAAAACTAATATCGCCAAGGGACGGAAGCGGGAACTTCAATGATTAAACGGGAACTAGATTTCTTCTAAAAGTCCTGATGTATTACTCTCGCCTTTGTTTTTGTGCTTTTTGAAGATTTTATCGGAATCATAACAGAGCATTACTCCCGAAGAGAAATGAGAAAATATCGCGAAAAACATATTTTGTACCACTACCATAGTTGGCTTCGGGCTGAGATGGTATCAGAATGCTGCCGAGAAGTCGCTTTGAAGCTTGTGGAATGATAATCCTGCACTTTTAAGCTAAAGGTTTTTTATGTTTCTGTCAAATAATTTGTAAAATACCTCTATGAAGTTTTCTGTAATTCTCTAATGTGAAAGCCAACATGTTGACTGGGAAATTAATAAAGCACTTTGGCAATAAGAACAGTTTATTTGAAATAAGTATATGTCTTCAAAGCAGGAAAGAGGTATATCCTATTTTTTACACAATATATTTTATTAATTTAGACTCAACAATAAGCTGAATTGGAAATACTGTCGTCCCCGCTTAATCGGGTAACGGATAAACGAATACCCCGCTGATACGAATAAAATATTCTGGAACCGTGCCATAGACGCAATGTTAAAACTCCCCGCTTAAACAAATACCCCGCTTAATCGAATAATATCGTTTAAACGGGGCCGACAGTACTTCGTTATATGTTACTCTAGGAGGCGTTATATTTTATCATAAATTCGGAATGTACACATATAGAAAATAATTTAAAGTGAAAAAGCTAAAATCAATACTGCATTACGAAACGAAATATGTTATCGTTAGATTCGAGCCATTAACTTATCCAGAAAAATCGGAAAGAAATGCGGGTTCAGATATTATTTTCATGATCTGCAGTTATTGCAAAAAGTCATGGGCTGGAATATATTAATAGGAAAACTGACAAACGCATTAAAATGATCACACCATCAGTGGGAATCTAGTTTTTCAATGAAAATTGGGTTCAGCAAATGTGAAAGCATTCATCAGAGAAGAAAACAAATTACAAACAATTTACTACTATTCATACGCTTTATACAAACCAACATGGATTGAAAAATAAATGTTGATAGTTTATTATGATTCCAGACCTATTTTATAGCAAGTTCGTGCTGCATTCGAAATGAGTTTTCTCAATCGTAAAGGACGACATAATGAAACCAGATAAAATGCAATTTATCGAAGAATTTACGGAAGTATGTTGTTATAATAGTTTTATGCAATTTTATTTATTTGAAATTAACTCCAACGGTTTAAAACGTTTTATTTAAATTTTATACAGTGAAAGTCAGTATTGCTAGTTACATCAAAATACCTCTTTCTCTTGATGAGTTTTGCATATGATCTCGTTAGCCCTTTGTACTCGGGTATAAAGCAGTGAATAACCCCCCCCCCCCTAAGCAAGGGCTAATTTCACATTAGCTATCAGTTTTTTGGCTCTCTTTGCTCTTTAAGAGGATTTTTGCCTCCAACTCGGTTACTTTCCTATTCCATGCTGATGAGTGCATAATAAGCACGAAATTGCAGTCCATGAATGAAAATAACCGAGTTGGTGGCGTATTGCATGCACCTTTATACTCGGTTCTCTCCTCTGAGGAGACATTTCTGTACCTCAGAACCAGACAAACGTAAGTCCACTTTCGTCATTTTTCGGTAAAGGGGAAAAACGATTGTCGAATACATCGTTTTTCCCCTCTACTGAAAAATGACGAAAGTGGACTTACGTTAGTCTGGTTCTGAGGTACAGATTTATGGATTCAGAAAGATTTGTTTTTCTTTTTTTTTTTTAAGTCCTACCACTCTCAACTACGAACCCCCCCCCCTCCCTTTTTTTTAAAGAAAAGCTTTAATCTGGCAGTCTTACATTATTTATTTATTTATTTATTTTTCAAATATTTTGACTTTTTTTCGTGATTTAACTCGTTTTAAAGTCTTAATTTCGGTTTTTCTAAAGCATGAAATTGCTAGATAATTAATTTTAGAGATTAACTTCTTTAAGTTTTAACTTTGTTTCTATCTACCTATTGATACCTATAGTTCCATTTGTCCATTCGTAGATAGAGAGACTTTGCGGCAGAGAATCACTTCAAATTGATGTGAGGAACTCAAATGGTGATGTGTCTCTTTTTATTGCTTGAAGTAACGATTTTTACAATATTTAAATTTGAAAAATTATTTTTGAGCATTTATGGAGAGGTAGGTCTCTGAAGTTATGTAGCATTTTTACTTTAAATAAATATAGATTAAGTCTCAGTCATTAAAAAAAGTAGTTTCGAGAAAAGCATTCATGTATATATGTGCTCATGTTACATATATCTCTCATCAATTTTTAAATATTAATAGACAACTCTATCAAACGTATACAAGTAATTACGTTGTGTACAAACTAGTGATGAGAGTAATCGAGAAAAGTGCATAAAGGAAAAGATCGGATATCGAGAGATTCCGCATAATCAGCAGATTTTAGAGGGAATCCACAAATAATTTCCCACTTGAAGAAGGAGAGGGGGTTGTGAAATTGTGTCAGAGCTTGTGACAAGGAGAAAGAAGGGGGTAACAAGTGTGACAGGACGTACTTTTTTAAGAATATGTGTATAAAAAGTAGTGTGACATGTGAGAAGGGTATGGGCTGGTGGTGGTAAGGTGAAGCGTGACACTTTGTGACAAAAGGTAATGGGGGTTATTAAAATTTTTGAAAAAAGTGCGACATCGTATATGGACAGCTCGTTATAATAAATTGATTTCAGAACCAAACAGGCACTTTTTGTGTACTTTCATGTAAATCTCCCCCGATTATGTACATTACTAGAGAACGGAATTTTAAAGACAATGTTTTGTACATCATGTACTTCAGGGTAACGCTCTATCCATCGAATACTTAAAAGGTGGATAATTTATGCAGTAGCGTACCCGCCCCCCCTTCCCCGGCGTTGGGTTGGCAGGATTGGCTCTTGTCGCCAGCGCAGAAAGCAGGGGTGGAGGCATTTTGACCGATAAGAATAAAAAAAAGTTTTTTTTTCTTATTATTTTAGTAGAAAAATATTTAAGAAAAAAACTCACAAGAATCAGAGCTAGAGGGGGAAATGTAAACATCTAATATGAAGGGACATTGGGAATCACTAAAAATATTTTTTAAATGAAAAAAGGTTACCAAAGTTGCAATATTTTCTTTAAATTTGCCGAATAATCAAAACTTTCTGAATGAGGAAGTGTTTTGGGAGGTCAAAGTGACCTCCGTGACCTCCCATCAAGAGGTGCATGAGAAGGGAAGGCGTAACTTTATAAGTACGCCACGGGCGCTGGACCCTTTGGTACGCTTTCGAATTTATGTAATAACTCTTGCATGATATGCATTAAATATGCTATAACAAGTATTAATTAGCATAAATTTGAAATGTTGAAAATAGAGATGACAGTGTTTTTACTAATGTTTTTGCATTTTCGTTTCCGAATGGAATAGTAACAATACCATACTCGATTATGATTTCCGAGACAATAACTGCACATATTCGATTAAATAAAAGCATTCCAGTATATTCGCCATCACCACACAAGCCCGATATGATAAATGTCCGTCTTGATTCCAAGTCCGCCCAATTTTATTGGATAAATGCTCCATTCCCAATGAACGACTTGTCATCTTTTTCCATCTTTGCAGTGTTTTCATTTATTTGTTTGGCTTTCGAATCACGTCTGCTCTCTCATGATGGCAGTCCACTTTGATTGGGGCTACTTCTAAATGATGGGGTTGATCGAATGCTAATTGATCTTCATAGAACGCATTGGGGAAGATGAACACGCGTTGCCAATCGTCTCAGACGATTAATGACTTCCCGGCGACTCTCACCACGATGTTTTTCGTGTTCTCATCATTCATTTACACACTTGGTGACAGTTTTACAGCAGTTCTTCCTCCGAATCGAAGTCATATACATTTATCACTACGAAATGCAAGAACCCTAGACAGTAAACAGACCCATGAAATGCGGAATTAAAGAATATTTATACTCTCCAGACCCATATCTCAGGAAGAAAAGGTAAAAATTAATGATTTTTTGATCATTTCATACATAATTATATCATATATAATGTCCGGTATGGCATTAATTACGCGCAAGCATTTATGAAATTTATTGGCGAGAGGTGACAAGGCAATTATCGTGTTTGACATTTATTTTCAACGCTGTCGCAACAAAAATATAAACACTTTGTCAAATTTTATTGATTAGATGAGACCTGCATTTCAATGGCCACCCCATCGTTTAAAAAAAATATTTATCATCAAGTTTTATTACTTGATTGAGTGTCGGCGCCAATTGCTATTTTAGCAATTGTTTTGAATTCTTGAAATGGTAAACTGTGGTAAATTATAGTAGGAAATGTTTCAAATGGATCTGAAATACGTCATGCCAAAAAAGGAACAATATTTTGATAATTATAGTCAACATATTTTATGCATTTGATTTACAAAAAAAAATCATAATCGCGCAGGCTAATTGTTTTGTGTATGTGAACATGAAATTCTTCTTAAATGAAAGCAAGAACATTTTAAATAAGTTGAAATAATTCATTGTACCTGGGGCCGTGTATGAAGTTTCTTCTTCTTATTTTTTTTTTTTTTTTTTGTGACAGAGAGAGATTGAGAGAGTTTATCCATAATGCATATAGTTTACTTCGATTGGTACTGAGCTTTGGGTATATTTGTTTCACGCATTCAAACATATTAGTGTCTCTGTTTCAGTACTGAGGAAAAATACGGTTCTAGTACACAAGCTCACATATACATCTTAGTACGAAAATTGTATTACGCTTGCTATACGTTTATATTTAAGTGCCCTTTCGGATAAAGTAAAGATGTATTTATAAATACGATCAGATTTTATTCGAAAATTTGGAATAAAAATGAGAATTCAAATATGGAAAGAGGAACTTAAATGCCTTTATTTTTGCATGTAGTTTTAAATAAAGTACTTCGAGGTAAGCAACAAATTAGGGCAAACTTTTTATTTATTTACTTTGATAAGGTAGACCTTTTGATCTTTTTAACCTTATTCAATCCAATATTTGTAAGAATCACATTTTTCGTTTTTTGAATGATATAAAACTAATGCTATCTGTACAAAAAGTTTAAAATTATTAAGAAATATTCTTCTAAAACAAATATTAAGATGTACGTTTTTGATAGTGTTTTCTTTCGCGTGAATTATATTAAAACAAGTATACAAAAAATTACATTTAGGCTAAAACATGTTTTTCTTTATCAAAAGCTTAAGTTTTTAAAGTATTATTTTCATCTTAAACTCAAAGAGAAACTAGAATGCACATTTACTGGCAAATGTGTAATACCCTCAAAACAATAAGAGCTCCAGATAATACTGATGCTTAGTTTGTTTAAAGCAGTTTCATTCCGCTGACGTTATTTCCATCTAACCAAGCTAAAGATGTGATATTCAGTATTTTATACAAATTTTTAAAGCTAAAATAATATTTCTTCACAGCAAAAAAGACCCTTTAATCATATTTATTATTACCCACGACAATGCGCAATGTTTGTAAAGAATTTTTATTATGTTCCTCCTAAATCCGGACCCTGGAAGTCCGAAATTCCAGATAATGCGAACAGCTTGTGAATGAAGGCCGAAAATTAGATTTGAAAAAAGAAAAGCAAACTAACTGCGATTCAACAGCCAAGTTAGTTTTTTTTTTTTTATATCTACTTTTTCTGAACGTTTGAATATTGTCACGTTGAATGAGAACTACGGACTAACAGAAAGAGCCTTTATTGAATCAGACGAGCTGTCTGCCGTCAAGAACTCAACTGCCAGCTCTCAGCTCGAGAGAGGCTTTATATACACAACTAAGGAATGTTCTAGAACAATTCAAATTAAATTCAAATTAGATGATTCACACAAATTTACATATTTACAAATTTTCTGCAAACTGTCAGAAAGCATTATGAAATTAAAAGAGATTGAAACAAATGTCCACACCTGCGAGGTCAGAACTCAGAACCTCTGGGTTCGTAAGCCGACGCCATAGCCATTCGGCCAACCGGGCGATAGCTTGAGAAAGAAATACGGCAATATAATGTATAATGCATCAGATCTGCAGTTTATTGCATATATAGAGCACTGAATTTGATAATCTTTTGTTGATGTAACGAACTGAATCAGCTTAAAGACGCGATGTTGCACCTAAAACGTACATGACGTACTAAACACTTATGTTTTATTAAAGGTAAAATTGTTTTATTACTTACTTAAAACAAGTACTTTTAGATCCCTACTAAGCTTACTAACAAGAGTTTAAGTAGGTCACAGGAAAATTCAGTCTCTATTAGTTCGGATTTCCGAGGTTACACTACATTTAATTGCGCTAGCTTCAATACTATTTTTAAAGAAAAATACTTTAATTTTAGTTTTAATCCTTTTTATATCATTAAATTTATTCTGGGGAGGATTAAGAAAATGTTTTGAATGAAACTAATTACATCATATTGAATAATCTATAATATGCTATGATACGTATTTATGCAAATAAAATGTGCACACGGGACAAAAAAGAAGCTGATTCATGTCCCACTTTAAATCGTCGATAGTGCTTCGTTTAAAAAGACGTGGAAAGATAGTAAGGAAATGTGAATAAAATAGCAATTTAACGGTTTAAGTCAAACTTCAATACTGAATTGATTTCCAGGAACACTATTTAATTTTCCATTTATATTAAAAATATATGTTCGAATAACATGTCCGGCTAACTATTGTTAGAAGAGATTGAATGAAAATGTGATTGGAGTAAACAGTTTTAACAGATAAACAGATTGAATATTCATTAGAATCAATCGAACTGTCTGGGTTGTACAGTTGGCTTTTTCCCTCACTCCCAGACAAGTCTAAAAAAAAAGAAGATTTTCATTCTTGTGCTGAATTCTGTCGGTAAAGAGCTGCTTGAGGAATGACAGCCATTATTACATAAACATAACAAAAGTCAACTGAAAGTTGTCTCCTATGCTAAAACAAGAATTAAATAACTCTTGTAGTGATTTTTTCCAGGGAAGTTAAAAATAAAACGGTTGCTATCATCCTAACAAAAATTATACCATAAAAGTGTCGTTATAAAGTAAATGACGTAAGTTTCGGCGAAATAGTAGATGCTGTCATCAACTTTAATGCTTGTTTTTTAAGTGCAACCAATAAAAAAGTGAGGGCAGTCCAAATAGTTTTTTTTTTTCGTTTAGAAACTTGTGAACCTTGACATTATAACGAAACTAAAACAGATGTATCGAAGTAAACGTTTTCTTTAAAGAACATAAATGCATTTTACCATGTTCTGAACTGTTTTTATAAACTGCATCCTCCCAATCAACAAATCTGAAATACTCTGTTATTATCAATTATAAGTTATTTTTAAATACTTTGTTTACTTGATAACACAAAACGGACTTTTTGAATAATTCCTTCTCTATCATTTAAAAATAAATAAGGAATTTCATTTTATCGCTCGTACATGCTGAGGATTTTGTTAATTTCCGAGAAGAAATGAAGTGTTATCTTCTTAAAATAAGCTAAATACAGAAATCAAACTCAAATTAAAGTGAATCATGCAAGAAAAATTACTATTTCCGTTACATCATCAAATGCCTAATACGACACACTACTATTATTGCTACAATTTGGGGTCTTTCTTTTTTCTTTTTTGTTTTTTTTGTTTTTTTTTTTTTTTTCATTTACTTCGAACAAATTTTTCTTTGAGATCATTTTGTTTTATGCAGCAATTTAAATATGTTATATTTTAGCCACTGCCAAATCTTAATACTTATTTTAATTTTAAAAAGGTTTTGTATTCCTCAGCACTTGTAGCACTGCAGTGATAAAAGAATATTATTTTGATTCAACTCAACTTTTATTTCCTGCGACAATGAGGTTATCTTACTGAAAATTATGGTAGTTTATTCTAGATACAGTAGAATCAGTTTGATATTCTGATTACGTATGAATATCATAATTGGTTTTTTAATCAACGAGACGCAATTACCTGGGTGGACCACCATGCCTGTTGTGATTGTTTTATACCCTCGACTTAGCTTTAGAAGAGAGGGGGAGGGGGACTTCAAGGTTGGCCATTTTTTGTTGTAATGAGTTTTTCTGTTAATTTTTTGTGTAATTTTCGTGAAAGTATCTTTGAATGAGATGTTCTTTAACTTAAAGTAGACTATTGTCATTTAAAACTTCACCACAACTTTCTAAATAATCTTTTTTATATATTATGCAGTATTTTTTAGTTATATTTACTTTATGTTTCAGTTTTTAAGCTCAGAATATAAATTTGTGTTTACTCTACTACTTTAGAGATTACAAATGTTTTTGAACTTATCTTTTTTAAACAAGTTTGGAAAATATAAATACTACCCAATTGCTATCCGCTTCGTATAATTTATACGTGTATAGGTTATAATGTCCAGAAAATCATTAATGTGATACTAAATCTATTGCAAGCTTTTTTTTAACGCTTTTCAATGTTAAAATGTATGGCAATTCATTTTTGGCATCAGTATTTTAAAAAAAGATAGTAAAAATTAAAATAAACGCTCTAGAGATTTCATTACGATTCATTAAGAGAATTGAAACTTAACTTTTCTATACTCTGAACTATTATTTGGATTATTGAAAATTTGGACATTTTATATTTGCTAATTGAAATATTAATAGTCTATTTAATTTTACAGTTTGATATTTATTATACATTTATCTTTTAAAATTTCTTTATTAAATGTCACGTAAAAAAGCGAAAAGCAAAACATTGATTTCCAGACAGATATTATTTAAAACTTATAAACAAACTAAAACATTCCAGAAAAGTATTGGCTAGTTTGAATTTTTTATTGATAAATGTTTGACAATACGTGTTTTTGACATAAAAAGCTTCTTTTTGAGAATCTATCTGAAAGAGCATGCGCCACTCTTTTGAATGATATTCAGAATAAAACGTTAGAATAAATGTGAAGTAAGCAAAACAAATAACAGTATGAGTAAGAAAAGAAGTTACATATTTATTATAAAAAAATAACATTTTGTCAACTATTATTCTTACGACGGATCTCTGAGAAAATTAATGCAACGGGGGTGCTTGTAGACAAGTTTCTAAAAAGTGGCTAGCACTGCTCAAAATTTTGAAAATATCTGTTGTAGAGTATATTTTGTATTTCGTGATTGTCATTGCAAATAAGCATATGATTTAGTAGTAATTCTGACGCTTAATGGCTATCTGAACAAAATATTTTCAGTTTACAGTACTTTAAGTGTTTAATTTGAATTAAACTTTTAAGCTAGATAGTTAAAATGAGAAATTGTGCAATTTAAATGGCATAACTTTAAGATCCATGACAGACTGCACAAATGCGAATTCAAAATGAAAGGGCATTTAGTTTCAAAATATTTGATAATTAACTCGTTTCTCTTATGAAAGTGGTGTTGATGCTGAACTAATTACCGTTAACTTTCCGTGTAAAATTCAAACTGAAATATGTTTCTATCTGGCAAACAGGGGTTGGAAAAAAATTTATGAATGCCACAGCAGAGACATAATGAAATTGATTCATTTCGTATTTACAGCCTTAGGGCCGAATTCAACTGAAACACCATTGCAATCGCTTCGAGGCAATCGCAATAGACCAAAATTGCAATCGCTACTGGAAGTCGAATTACATTAGAATCGCATCTCGTAGCGATTGTAACGTTTCACTTGAATCCAAATTCGGGAATTCGCGATTGTATTGGTGATTTGCGATCGTCCGTGTTTCACTTGAATTCCTGCCTTATTCTGGGTTCGATTGGTAAGATTCAGTAAAGAGTACGTTTTTCCTTCACCAATGACATCACTACGACAAATATGTGCTTGACACACTTAATGACTTGTTGACAACGTAAAAGTTTCTTTTATTTCGAAGGACTCAACTTTTGATTGAAAATGGGGAAAAGTGCTCGCCTGTTAAAAGTTACTAGTAGTTATTCCTTCTTAAAAGGGCTCTGGTTGAGAAGGATTTATTGAAAATTGCACGAACAACAGCGTCAAAGTTTTATTATTAGGGAACTCATCAGACATGATTGATATCAGTTAAATTATTAAAATTATCATTGAAAGAGTAGTTTAAAGCTTTATACATGCCAGTCACTAGATTTTTTTTTTATTGTTACAGGGGTGGGGATGTTTGCTCAATGCAAATTATACCAAAATACAGCAAAAACCACGCCCCTTAATTGAATCTACATTGATTTTCCAAGCTAGAGGAGGTGGGGCAAATGCCCCTCACCCCTTTAATGACGGATCTGGCTAAGCACATATCATTTAAAATACAGAAGATTAATTTAACACTGGATATAATCTATGTCACTCAAAAAAAAACTTTTTGATACTAGATATGGTTGATAAAGAAGATAATCCAGTGTGATCATTAGATTAATATAAAATTCAGAAAAAGTTTTGGACATGTAATATTATGAATTTTTAAACATGTAATATTATGAAAATTATGAAAATGTATTTTTCTGACACTGAAAAGGTGATATTTAATTGATTTAATCCGCAGAGTAAGAATAGAACTAAAGCGATTGTTTTTCGGCTATAAGGAAGAAGGCTATTTTGGCCATCACTGTTTAACGAGCTCAACGGTCTAGTAAAGAGCACAAACTTGGTCAAACAGAACTTTATAACTTCACTATGGTGTGGTGAAAAAAAATGCGGATTGTAAAACCCTTTTTCTTTCTGACGAAATATTCCTCTTCATGTTGACATCCATTTTCAGCCTTACGGATAAAGAACGCGCACTGTAGTGCATGTAAGCTCTATGTTTTAATCAAGCATACATCTCATGATCACTCTTTGTTAAATTGTTTACTATTTTGCTGAAAAATCTCGAACTCAACGTTTAAAAACTATCACAATTCAATAAAGAATAATTCCTCTTCATGTTGACATCCATTTTCAGCCTTACGGATAAAGAACGCGCACTGTAGTGCATGTAAGCTCTATGTTTTAATCAAGCATACATCTCATGATCACTCTTGGATAAAGAACGCGCACTGTAGTGCATGTAAGCTCTATGTTTTAATCAAGCATACATCTCATGATCACTCTTTGTTAAATTGTTTACTATTTTGCTGAAAAATCTCGAACTCAACGTTTAAAAACTATCACAATTCAATAAAGAATAATTTTTACTTATGCTTTGCTTTGATAACTTTCGTATAGTCACCAATAATTGAAAGATCAAAACCAGACATTTATACATAATAGGATTTTTAACAAAAAAAGCTTCTACTTGTAATATTTTCTCTTGCATTTTGCATTTTACTCTGTGACAAAACTAGAAATTAGTGTAAAGGAGTTGTCACGAGTTTTTTGAGCGGATCCGCCCCAATTTTTTATGTTGCTTGACAGCTGGCAGTCATGCAATCTTAAACTGAGATGAATGTCCGTTTACGCTCAAGTAAAAGCACGGAATGGTCAAGTCAAGTATCTCGATTTGTAGTATTGGACTTGAAATATTCTGAAATGCAAATAAAGCATGAATGACTGAAAATATTTTGTTTTGCAGCGAAGAGTGAGTCAATACTGCGCATAACGCTTGAAGTATTTGTTCGTTCGCAATATGTTTGATTTTTTTTTTAATTTCTACTAGAAAGAAAAGATAAACTAAAACTTTTATTTCCCAAAAGTAGCTTCTAAAATATCCATCGGTCGGTTTTAGTTTGATAAATAAAATAGTTTTCATATCGGATCTATTGTTTGGAAAAAAAAAGAGCCATTTGTTGAACTAAAGATACTTTTTTGATTATTATTTTTATTATTACACAATTGAAAGTAAATATTACGTTCATATTGATAGAAAGCTGTGCAAATAACATATTAGTGAAGAAAAAAAACTACGTACTCACATTTTTGCATAAATAGTATTAAATACAATCCTATGCATAAAACTGAGTGAAAAAAGTTTACTGTCGATGTATCAAATTTTTCATTTCTTTTCCCCCTTTTTTTTTTTGAATGTATTACATACAATATGAAAATTTACTGCATATTTACCAACAGCTCCCGGGTAATATTATTGACTAAAATGATTAATATATATATATATATCTACTTAGATTAAAAATCTTAAATATCCATGAATTTCATTAATTTATACTGCTAATACATTATTTTATTAAAATTCTGTTCTGAAAAGAAAAAAAGATAAAAAAGTGAGTAAATCACAAAGTGTCGAGAACATGCAGAAAATAGCTATTTAAAGAACACAATAGAGCCTCTTCGTCAGTGCAAAACGAAGATTTTGACACGAGAATTCTGAACTCAAGAATTTTTAATATTAAAAATTCAGAAATGGTGTCATTCAGAAGGGAGATCAAGTTAATCCTGATAATTACTCTTGTTAAGATGGCACGACATTTCAGCAATTATATTCAAAGTATAAGAAAATTCTTCTCTAGCGAGAACTATCTCAAAGGAAAAAAAAAGAAACGAGGGAAAGCAAGTGCAATGTAATTTTAGCAATAAAAATCCGAAGTTATGCTTCTAGTCCCTTTCTACAGTGCGTCCCAAAAGTTTATAGACAGCCACGTTTTTGAAACCACAAGCTAATTAAACGAGCAAGCGAGACGAAATTATTTATGCAAATATTTAATGACTTCAAAAAATTATTAAAATACTTAAGCAACTCTTACTTATCATATATTTAATTTTAAAAAATATAAACGAAAAAATGCTGTCCCAAAAGTATATAAACAATCGTTATTAAAAGCTGGTTTTAGTATTAGTATTCAAAATTTGCATATTACAAGGTTATTTACTTGTGACGCACAAGTTTTTCGACATAAAAACAAACACGTGCTTCCGTTTCTGAAGATTGGTCAAGATGCCCCGCAATGAGCAGTTTTCTAAAACGAAAATTTTGAAAAACTATCGTTTGAAAGCTCATGGTAGAAAAGTAGTGGACATTGCATGTAAATTTGGACGCAGTAGGGCTGCTATTTATCAAATCTTGTCAAAAGGTAATAGTTTTGAAGCAAAATTTCGTTCTGGACGACCAAAGAGAACAACTAAGCGGCAAGATAGAGAGATTTTGAGATTAGTTTCGACCCAGAATCTGTCAACAGGGTCCGTTTGTAAAGAAGTAAGCCTTTCAGTGTCAAAATCAACAGTACATCGATGGCTGCAGGCAAGTGCATTTCTTGAATATCGCAAATTAACGTCGTTCGTCGAGGTTAGCAAGTCAGCATAAAAACGCTCATGTTCAGTGGGCTCGTAGTCATATGAATTCGACAAATGAATGGTTAAGTGTTATTTTTAGTGATGAAAAAAAGTTCAATTTAGATGGCCCGGATGGTTGGGAACATTACTAGTACGATATTCGCAAAGAACACCGAACCTTTTTCAGCAGGCAACAAGGAGGAGGTTCGCTCATGGTGTGGGGAGCATTTTCTTTCAATGGAACAACCGATGTTGCTATTTTGAAAGGTCTCCAATGTTCCGAAGACTATCAGAGAACTCTTAATGTACAGTTATTGCCATTTGGAAAGTTGCTAGGTAGGGACGAATGGTTTTTCCAGCAAAAAAATTGCTCCATGCACACGTCTAATTCAACAATGCAATGTTTTCGGCAAAACTAAGTAACTGTTATGAAATGTCCAGCCCTGAGTCCTGACCTAAACCCAATAGAAAACCTCTGGAGAATACTAGCGAGCGATGTATATGCTAATGGAAGACAGTTTACAACAGTTCAAGATCTTAGGCTGCAAATTGAACGTAGTTGGTTTTCATTAAAGTCAGAAGTTCTTTAAAATCTTCTTTCAAGTTTGCCTGATTGCGTTTTTGAAGTTATTAGAAAAAACGGCTTAAAAATTTGAATGTTAAAATTAATATAATGAGCTGCCTATAAATTTTTGGGACAGTAAAATATGAGTTTTAATTATTATCACAAAATCTGTGATTGTATAATTAAATTAATAAAAAATATTTTTATTGTATGGATATTTTTCATGATTCTAAGTTGTGTTGAAATCGTTGTTTCTTTTTTTCTCTCGTAAAACTTGGAAACCTTATTGTCTCTAAACTTTTGGGACGCACTGTACAAGTCATTGATGAGAAAGTTCAAAAATACAGTGCCGCCGCTTATATGAATCACGTTCGTTCTAACCAGTTTTGATTCAATAAAAGCGGCTAACTCAATAAAGCTGGATTTTGTTGCGTTTTTGAAGATTTTATTCATTAAAGCGGTTGATTCAATTAAACACTGACTCAATTAACCGGCGTCTATTTACTAACAGCGGCATTGATCAGTAAAGTGTCGAAAATGTGCAACTTTAAAAGCAATCACTACAAAAAAAAAGTGAGAGAGAGAGAAAGAAAAAATAAACAGTGGTGAGAGATAGAAGCATAACCTTCTCTGCAAGCACAGAAACAGTTGAACATAAGTTACACTGTATTTGCTTAAACCAGTGGTTCTCAACCTTTTCACGACTAACGCCCCCTTTAGGAGAGAACATTTTTCCAACGCCCCCCTTTATGTTAAAAGTGAGGAGGTTTGCAAAAAAAAGGTAAAAAACTTAAAATAATTTCCTTCCAGAATTTTACAAAACGGTTAAACAACATAAATTTTTCTCGGTAGGCATTATTATATATAGAATTAAAATGACGAATTTAGAAATAAAAAAAATACTTAAGAAATATTCTACTTTCAAAAGAATAGCAAAGTAAAATGAAATATAATAAAAATAAACAAACAAACAAAAAGAAATTTTCACTCAAAATATGAAGGAAACAACGAGATGAAATAAAAATAAACTCACAAAGCATTTTTTTTTTCATCATTCAAAATACGAATAAATGAAAGGAACACTCAGAAATATACGTTAGTGAGATATTTTTGCTTGGTTGTTCTAAGACAGTTTCCTCAGTATTAATATTTTTTGTAAGGTGAAGGCGCAAGTCACCCCTTGGGACGATTTGGATTCGATTTCTCTTTTTTGTAAATAGGTCGGTGACAACACTGAATCCTCGTTCAACGAGGTAAGAAGAGGGGAAGGTAATTTAGAAAATTTTGACGATAGGCCCACAGTACAGGATAAAAGCTACTAATGTTTCCTTGCAGCCAAAATCCTGCAATATTGTAACATTCTGGAAACCAGCTTTCAAAGTTTTATTGGTTGCAAGTTCAACCAATTCTTCCTGATACTGAACAACTGGTGTCTCAATGTTTTCAAAAGGGCTGATGACCCATTGAGGAACGTTCAGAGAAAAAATATCCTTAAAGCGCTTAGAGAAGTCTTTGTGTAAAGAGTATAGATGTCGGCCATAAACGTGAGCATCATCAAAGGGGATTTCACTAAAAATAAACCATGAAAGTAAATGAATGAAATGAACAAAAGCCACAGTGAAAATACTGAGTTCAAACCAAACAGTCAAACTGGGCGGGCACTTTAAGCATTGCAATACGGTTGGCAGGTAAAAATTTAGGAAAATAATCAACTTGCACAAATACCAGCTCCCAACGAAATATTTTGAATATCTTTGGGGGAGACTTACTTTCCCATGGCTACTAAACTAACTTAAGAGCACATGGTGGAAGAAAATTACAAAAGGTAAAATGTTCTGCCTAAAACGCTACTTGTGGGAAACACTCGAATGCAGTTGTGAATTTTTTCGCAGTATTCTGAACCCCCTCCCCCATTAAATTTTAGCAATAAACATTAAAATCTGGTATTCTAATCTAGGAATTGTTCCGTCTGAAAACCAGTTTCGTTTAGCAACAATCAAAGTAGGCGACTAAAACGAAACCTTAATGGGACCATTTTCACCTACAGATGAAGGACGGTATTTTTTACATGTATAACTACTAAGTAAAATATAAATGCATTACTAAGAAAATGTATAAAGCTATTCGAAATAGCATTGTAATAGCAGAAAGAATCAATCAACAATTTGGCTAAAAAATAACCAAACGATGGTGTGGCTAATACTTTTGAATTTAATCTAGCTATGTGTGATCGAAATTAGCCAAATTGGCCAATATTAGCCTAAATGTGCCGCCCTGATTACAATTGCGATTAGTTGAAGCATTTGAACATTAAGTAGTATTCTCTCTCAAGGTTGTCGGATGCTAAAGATCACTAAAAAGCCAAATCGTAATAAGAGTGAAAGAGAGAAAAGGAAAAAAAAAGATAAGCAAAAAAGCTAAACTATTTTAAAAGCAAAACAGGCAGCTTAGAAAAACGTAAGGAATAAGCTTAGAGATTCCAGAGCGCATAAGTTGATTTATGGTTGGCTCAAATAATTCAAGTTGGATTCGTGATTAAATACAAAATTTAATTTTGATTTTTAAAATTAAAATTAAATTATAATACATTTATCGTCCTCTGACCCCAAATTTTCCCACCGCCCCCCTATCGCCCAAAATATACCCACCGCCCCCTTACTGCCCAAAACATGTTCACCGCCCCTCAGCATCTTCCCACCGCCCACTGGGGGGCGGTACCGCCCCCGTTGAGAACCACTGGCTTAAACTATTGCAGCACAACAAAGTATATTTGCTAAGTTATACACTAGGTGGCCAAAAGTATCCGGACACTTTCAAAAATTCACATTTTTACATATAGCTCGAGAAATAAGTGATCAATTGTTCCTTAACTTTAGTCATACAAAATATAGGCTTCAGCAAACATTTCCCAGTTGAAATTAAATTACTCTTGCATTTGGGGGATGACAAGAAAGGGGCTTGAAAGAAAAACCGCATTTTGACCATAACTCTTCGAAAATAGCTCGGAATAAGTTATAAATTTCAGTAATTAATTAGCATACTATGTATAATTACTGTACAAATTTTTATGAATGTACCACTCTTACTTCAGAAGATATGAAACATTTTTTAAAAAACGGCAATTTTATTTGAAGGGTTTTCGCTCAGAACACGCAGAGTTTTTGATCAAACCTTATCAAAACTTCAGGAAAGATGACAAAATACAACAGAAAGAACATACTAAAACGGTAAATAAAAATATTAAAAACACGATGAGATATGAACGTTAAAAGGAAATAATTTTTCACGGCGCATGCGCGAACAACAGAAATTTATAACTACAAAAATATTGTAGCTTGGTTTATACTGCATCTTATAAAAAAAGTTCCAGTTGAATATCGTAAAAATTGAAAAAGATATCAGCGATCTAGTGAGCTGTAATTCATTCATTCGCAGACAATACATAAACGGCGAGGGGTTGTCCACAAATAGTGTGGTGACAATCGAGCATTTTTTTCAATGTTGAATTGCATACAGTTTGAAAATTTATATTCTGCATAGAAGTCACATTTCGCCTTTTCGGCCAAAAAGACCTTTTACGTTGGTGGCCAAAAGTTATCCGGACACCCCTGGAACGTTGGTTTTGAACGATGACGAAATAACCTTTAATTTAAAAATAGCTCTTTGTGGACAGACCCTCACTGTTTATGTATTGTCTGCGAATGAATGAAATTCAGCTCACTAGATCGCTGATATCTTTTTCAATTTTCATGATATTCAACTGAAACTTTTTTTATAAGATGCAGTATAAATCAGGGTACAATATTTTTGTAGTTATAAATTTGTCATTCGCACATGCGCCGTGAAAAATTATTTCCTTTTAACGTTCATATCTCATCGTATTTTTAATATTTTTATTTACCGTTTTAGTACGTTCCTTCTGTTGTATTTTGTCATCTTTCCTGAAGCTTTGATAAGGTTTGATCAAAAACTCTGCGTGTTCTATGCGAAAACCCTTCAAATAAAATTGCCGTTTTTTAAAAAATGTTTCATATTTTCGGAAAAAATAGTGGTACGTTCATAAAAATTTGTACAGTAATTATACATAGTATGCTAATTAATTACTGAAATTTATAGATTATTTCGAGCAATTTTCGAAGAGTTATGGTCAAAATGCGGTTTTTCTTTCAACCCCCTTTCTTGTCATCCCCCAAATGCAAGGGTAATTCAATTTCAACAGGGAAATGTTCGCTGAAGCCTATATTTTGTATGACTAAAGTTAAGGAACAATTGATCACTTATTTCTCGAGCTATATGTAAAAATGTGAATTTTTGAAAGTGTCCGGATACTTTTGCCCACCTATTGTAGTACAAAACGTCAACATGCAAGTTTAAAAGCGATTACTACAAAAAAGAAAAGAAGAGAAAAGAAAAAAAAAACATACAGCGAAAAGAGATAAAAACACAACCTTTTTCTGTAAGCATTGAAACAATTGCATAATATAGGTGGCACTGTGTTTGCTAAAATTGTTGCAGCACACCGAATTATATTTGCCATATTTGACACGATAAAAACATCTTAAAAATCTTCCTTTTTTTTTTTTTTTTTGAAAAAAAGAAAAAGCAGTTTTAAATAGCCTTTAACCAGGGAAATAACCTGCAAAAATAAACAAAATAAAACAGCAAGTTTAAGAACGTACTGTACATTTAATGTTAAACAGAAAATGATGGAACACCTGCAATTACTTAAAAATGCAGCTACTGCATAATTCATCTCTAAAACCAAATAAATTAAAGCAGATTATATTTAAATAAACCGATTATCGCTTCAACACGAAAAATCACACGCAGCTCGATCGGGGAACAAAACCAAAAGAAATGTGCTCTCCGTTCTCATAATGAGTATTTTAAAACCAGTTGCATTTGCATGTTGCTTCAGTTCGTGATCTTGAAAATGCTCAACGAACGGAAGGTCATCGAATTGAACTTTCACTTGGATAAAGAGCCAAATCAATCACCAGTTTTGAGTTATGTTGTACAAGCAACTTGTTTACGGTAAATCACAGTTTAGTTCCAAAGGGGTGAACGTGATTAGAGCGTCGATTGGTCAAATAACGTGAATGATGAACAATAGCACATAGCAAGGAAGTCTTTTACTGAAAAGAAGGCTAAGTAGTTGATTGCCAATTAATCACTAGAATAGAAACAACTTAATTTTATAGCTCGTATTTGTTTAAACAATTGGATAATTATGATGTGTTGAAAAGATGAATGGCGAAGGCGAAATTTTAAAGCAAGATAGTCAATTGCAGTGACAAAATATTGTGCTATTAATTGCGTTGATTTGAAATTATGACCAGTGAACAGAAAATCGCATTTGAAAAATTTTATCAGGATATTTTAGGATTATTGTCAAGTGTAAAGAAGATGTAAAATATTATTTCTGATATTTGTACTTTAATACATTTAGCTCCTCTATGCTAAAAGTAGTAGGAAATAAAAACTTAATTTTCTCTAAAAGTATTTAGACATGTCATTATTTATTTTCATAGCTGGCAAACGATGTAATCACTTTTGCGACCACGTAGGTAAATATAAGTGTTACAAGCAAAGGAACATCTATTATAAGAAAATGATCAAAAGTATGAAACATATAAAATACATAAGAACTTAAAGTTTGGCACAATACTAGAAGGAAATGGAAATTAATAATTTATCATAATAAGCAAATAATACAGCATTAAAAAATACCGAATAGGAAATAAATTATCTAGAACGCCAGAATCAATCTAAGTAAATCTCCATTACGCAAAATAGAAATTAAATTTCTTCTAACAATATGGTAAGCTCAAACGTACCGATAACCTCATGGCTAGAAATAATTCTTACTGGAAACGAATCTTCTGGGTTCATTCTCAAAACTTCGTCACATAAGTCTCATAAAACCCCATCTCGCGAAATCAAGCGTCATAAAGTGTCGTCTCACTGAGCAAATTTATGGAAATTGTAGTCTCCGGAGGCCAATCTATGAAAAAGTATTTTCTCACTGTCAATCTCCGAGAACTTAACCTCTTGAGAATAGTCTCGTTGGAAACAGCTTTCAAGAAACAATAGGCAACAGAACGTTGATGTTTCGGTAGCTTTCTTGTGTAGCTAACGGGATTTTACACTTGTCGCATTTTGAAGAGAGCTATTAGATTGTTTAAAAGTAAAGAAATTGTTTTTCGATACCTATACTGTATTAAGAGAGGATGCAAGATTTTGAGGCTTAGAAGGCATAAATATCATGTTTGGAGAAATATTTAAAATCGTTTTAATTCGTGGGATTCGAGAAATAGTTTACAGTAGTAAGTTAAATGTTTCATTGTTTAGCCAATCTATGAAAAAGTATTTTCTTACTGTCAATCTTCAAGAATTTAACCTCTGGAGAATAGTCTCGTTAGAAACAGCTTTCAAGAAACAATAGGCAACAGCACGTTGATGTTTCGGTAGCTTTCTTGTGTAACTAACGGGATTTAAGACTTATCGCATTTTGAAGGGAGCTATTAGATTCTTTAAAAGTAAAGCAATTGTTCTTCGATACCTGTACCGTATTAAGAGAGGATGCAAGATTTGAGGCTCAGAAGGCAGTAATAGTTTGTTCGGAGAAAAATTTAAATACGTCTTGATTCGTGGGATTCGAGAAGTAGTTTACACTAGCAAGTTAAATGTTTCATAGTTTGCTTAATATCAGTAAGAGTTATAGTTCGCCGTTTGAAATGTCATTAAAACTTAAAAAGCTAAATGATTTATTTTCTTCTTCATTTTAACAGTCTTTTTGAATGATAGTTTAAACTTATTCAAATAATGTATGTCGTAATATTCCGACTGAAAGCATATGTGTACGCATACTCAAGGCAATAAAAATTAATTGTATGTGAATTATGGTGATTCTTCGGGTGTTGGAAAATACTTGTCGAGATGGCTTTGGCGTGTTGCAAGCTATATTGTAGTTTAAAAAGATGCATGAACGTATTCTTGTTATGACCTTCATCAATGAGAACTAAATACCGTACATCGAACCAAATTAGCAATAATTTACTGAAATATTATCGAAATATATCAAACGCATAAAGGCGAAAAATATAAAAAACAGATCTTAAAGCCATTGACTTCTGTTGTCAAATAATTACTTTTGTCAAATAAGAAAACTAAAAGGCTTTTAAATGTAGAAACTAAATGCTGATCAAAAGATTTTCCTTAAATGCGTACGATTCTACAGATTTTCTTTAAAGTTTTTCTATTTCTACTTTCAGGTTTACAGTTTTAGCTTACACGACATTAACTACTTCGTATTTAAATTTTCTAAACAGAAAACGTGTACCGTCGTAACTTTACAGAACTAAATCAGTATATAATAATTCACAGCCTTATATTACATGTCAATGACACTAGTACAGTACACAAATTAATTTAATTCGCTCAACCTCTTTTTTTTTTTTTTTTTTGCACTTTTAGGCTGCAGCAGGCAGAAAACATCTCTTGGTGAACTAAACTACTAGCTTTCTGGTCTGGTCAAAAAATGTCTATCTAATGATCAGATTTTAAAGAAGAAAAAAGTACTGGTGTTCCCGAAAAAAACATTATTAAAGCTATAAGCACAAATTATTTTAAAAATGTCGTGCATTTAATAAATCTCTTACTTTTGTAAACATGATTCTAATACGGAGAATTTGGCTTAGTTATGGTTATAAAACTACCTGTGTTCTTCTAAAAATAAAAAATAAAAACTTTTTTGTTGTGCGTGGTGTTTACGCAACTTTGAAACACGTGTGTGATTTTATTATTGCTACTTTGTGACTTTCTAAGTTGATTCTATTCAATTTACAGGTAGAAAAAAATGTTATAATAATATTCTTACACAAAAAACAATGCGAGCATTAAAATTTATTTTATTTCCTACATGATGAAGAAGTAGCAGTTAGTTACTCCAAAATATATGCAGTAAATTTTTATAGTATATTTGTGACTTATGAAGTTGATTCCTTTTCATCTAAACTAGAACTGAGCTTGATAGTAAGTTACTACAATGAAAAACAAATACAATTCAGGTACCTAAATTAATCATAAAGTCAACAGCCCTGTTTCTACGTGGTGAAAAACTAGCTGCTATTAACTCCCAAACACATGTATGAAATTGTCATTGCATATTTGTGACTTATTAATTTGTTTTGTTTTTACATACAGTAGAAAAAATAGATTAAGTAACCACAATAAAGAAATAATTCCTGCATCTAAATCCATGATAAAGTCAAGAGCCGTGTTTATACAACTATTTGTTAATCATTAAGGAACTCATTACTTAGTTTTGTTCGAAAATATAGATTCTATTTTACGGTCGTCGGCCACAAAACAGGATTCTTTTAAGTTTTAAGTGGTTTTTATTAGGCACTTAACCCATTTTTGAGCTCGTTTCCACGACTTCATTACCTCAGCTAAAAAAATTCAAGAATCTTTTTTCTCTCAAAATGTTCCTAAATAAAGCACTTTATAAGCGCAATTATCTCGTAAGTATGTTTGAATATTGCTTCATCTAAGGCGAAAAGAAGTACATTATAAACTTCCTTCTTCTGTCTTGTAGTTTATTTGCTTTCACTATGAATGAATTTTTAAATTAAGAAAAGATTTCCATCATCTCGAAAATGTATTCGGTCTAGGAAGAGGACATGATATGTATTCAACACTTTTATTCTACTGAAATTGAATTTTTAAATATTAATTTATGGGATTAACTTGCATAGTTAAATTCAATTATAAACAAGTAAAGATAAATAGTAGTTGAAGTTTTAAATACAAGACAACTTGTCTAAAAGTACAAATAAAATATTGAAAGAGTTTGAAAACTCTAGCAAATAGCTATTTCGGGGCTATTACAAATGAAGCCCCATCATCAGTGCGAAAAGAGGGTGGTTCAACTGACCACCGTCAAGTGAACTGACGTTTAGTTCACTTGACGGTGGTCAGTTGATAATGGGGCTTCATTTGTAATAGTCCCGAAATAGCTATTTGCTAGAGTTTTCAAACTTTTTTTTAATATTTTATGTGTACTTTTAGACACGTTGTCTTGTATTTTTAACTTCAATTAGTGTACAAAGTTTTCGACTGCTTTTTTCTTACAAATAAATAGTAGTGTTAGACTATATATCAGAGGTTCTCAACTTGGGGGGGGGGAGCCCTCCCTCCCTCCCTACCCTAAAGAGGGCATTAAAAAAATGTCATGAAAAGCGCAAATTTATTCCGAAAATAAAATTTAGAAGTAAAACTAACAAAAATAACTGAATTTTAAAATTACATGTAAATATGTTCGACACGATCATCGTTTTTGGAATTTTTAGCATAGTTTTTATCCACATATCCATCTAAATCCGCATTGCAGCATTGGCGGACATCAAGCCAACATTTCGAGCAAGAGTCGAATTTATTAAAAGTGGTCTAGGTAAATTACATTGTTTATACGTCGCCATTAACCAGTTATGTCGACTGACGTTGTGAATTTTGTGGCAAAAAACTGCATAAATTTAGATTTTGTTTTAATTTGTTTTTTTTTAAATTTTTTAGTTGTGTAACTTTATATGACGGGGTGCGATATATTCAACTAAACTAAGCACACGCATCGGTAAACTTGCATTAATGTGTAATTAAATAAACGTATAATCATTGGGAAGTAATTTCGCAAGAGCGTTAAAATTCAACGGAAATTATTTCACAGGTGCTTTAAAATTGAACGAGTATATTTACACTCTCTGCATTATACTGTATATGATCGTGTAATCGTTCTAAACTTTAATACCCTAGCGATTCAGGGAAATAATTGCATTTCTTTTGAAACGGTTTTTTCAAAGGAAAATAAGTTTTTGCTTCAATTTACCAAAGACAAGTTTTAGCTCAAGCGTAGCTTGATTCCCGTAGAAAGGAAATAGTTTCAAATGTCTTCGAAATTGCTTTGAAGAAATCGTATTAGAAGCATCGAAGATCCTTAACATTTACTTAGAAGTTGAAAGATTTTTTTTCTTATTCTATCTATTAAAAGGAGGTTAACAAATAATTAGATAACGCCGTATATAGGCCCTTCATTTAGGAGGAGGGGGCATGGGAGTCAATGCCACCCCTTAGCTTTAAAAATGTAATGTATTTACATATAAGTGGGCATGTTTTTTTTTTCTTTTTGATATAATTTGATTTGGGTAACACTCCCCCCCCCCCCTCCCTTTATAAAAAAAATCTGAGCCTAGATGTTATTCATTTGGATTAGAATATATGAATATCAGAGGTATTAGCAGAACTACACTTTTTTCAATCGAAGAAATAGGAAAGAATGTGTATTAGATTAAATAATAGCAATCGTTTAAGACTAATTCAAATCATTTATAGCAATCAAGAGTGGGTAAGGTAGAAACTTCTTGGAGAAAAAAAAAGAAAGAGGGGGAGGGGGATATTTCGAGGAATAATGAAAATACGCACGGGTTATTTTACTTATACTCTATCTGTATAACACTTAAATACGGCAAAAGGGGGCAAAATAACAGCCGGACACTAACCACTCACGTCATTAACCATCATGCCATCAATCATACGGATTCACCAGTTGGACCGGATAACCTGGTAGTCCTATTGTCGTTCTTTTTGTCTGCTCTCAATGGTAATATGTATCCAGTAGACCATGGAAATGAAAAAAATTATACATACGCAATGAAATAATTGACATTATTTTGAGCAAATTATTAGTAAGGGAAAAAAAGAAATATTTAAGACCTAGGGGGAGAAAAAAAAAGAAATTAAAAATAGAAGGCAAAGCTCTACTGAAAATTTTTGGCGACGTCTTTAAAGATAGTCATTAGAGGATTAGAACTACTGGAGATATACTTCATTATGATAAATATAACGAACTGGGAATGGTTACAATTATGAAGAAAAAAAGTAATACAATGGTTCGAACATGTAGTGAGAAAGGACAAGAAAACAATTCTCACACGATTATTAATTTTAAGCCCAGGAGGATCAAGATGAAGAGGAAGACCCAGAACCAAATGGAAAAAGCAAGTGGAAGACAATTTGAAGCTACTTTGGTTCAGTCAGCAGAAAGGAATGATTCAAAATCTTGATGGAGAGGCCATTTCTCTTCAAGGACTGTAGTGCCATAATGATAATGGTGACAATAATGGAGCGAGACTTTTCTTCAAAGCATATAACTGATAATTGACGGGCTTGGGAGATGAAGGGGTTAAGTGACAAAACAGAAATTTCGAGTAATTAAAGTTCAAAGTTTCATTGTTGCAGCCTTTTGTGTTTTCTGGTTTTATCATTAGTGTGCGTATAAAATTGGTCTATTGACATCAACTGTTTGATTAACCAAGTTTTATTTCGCTTACCTGTATGTGTGATTAGCATTGTACACAGTGCTCATTTTTTAAAATGTAACTTAGCCCCTTCATTCTCCAAGCCCTTCAATTGAGAGTTTCGGGAAAATATGAAGTTACGTTTATTGTTAAAACTGTTCATAAATTATAATTTTTTAATTATAACATTTAAAGTTTACAGCGCATTGTTATAATTTTCTCAAGAATATCTTATTATTTATGCAAAAACTTTTTACATACAAATACCACAAAAATGTCTTTTTAATTCAAATATTTCGGTTATTTGTCTTGTAGTAATAAGACGTAGTCGACGCCTATACAGAGTTCTTCAATAATGAAAGTTTTATATTGTCCTTTATCTAAATCTTTCTTTATATGTGTAACTATGAACAAATTTATCGAACTTATTGTTTATGGATAACAATATAAATCGAAATTCCTGAAATATTGTCTTTATGCAATGACACAAATGGAGCAGAAGGGGATATTTTATTAGTTGTTCCAGCAAAAGAATACAGAGGCAATCACTAAACATTAATCTCCTACTGAATACTCCTTAATGATCACCCAATCAGTGACCTTCAACGCGACATAAGTCAGTTGAAAGGGGAAAAAAAGGATGAAAATAATCTATTTTTGAAGATTAAATGTGATGAGTCAAATTAAAACTGAAATATTTCTGCCTTTTCGCTCAGTGTTAGGTTAGCTTCTTGTTGTTCGATGAAGGAAAGTTTCGTTTTCCAGTTAATCTTGTTAACTGCAGCTTATTTTCTAGGTCTTATTGAATCAAACTCGATCAATTACTGGCATTGCAACAGATGGCTGAAAATACGTTTCATGTAGCCGTAATATTGCATTTAGCCGCTTGGCTTTGAAAAGAAAATAATTTAGAGACACTAGGCGCTTCACGTTGAGAAAACTTTATTTTAGATTATTAACTATTTTTTTCATATTAAAAGAAAGTAAATTTATTGACTAAACTTTCTCACTATATTTCAAACGTCTAGAATCGCTATCATGTACTTCTGAGTATAAAAAAACTACCTAGGTAGGATATAAGAAAGTTTCTTCCTGTTCGACTTTCGTGTAAAACTAAAAAAGGAAAAAAAAAGGCAAACTTGGGGCTTTTTTTTTTTTTTTTTTTTTTTTGCCAGAAACTGAGACTCGCCGCAAAGGCAAACCCTTATCTTGTATTTAACAGCATACTAACAAGAAACAGTTCTCTTTGAAAGTTTGGTGACCGCTAAGCGTACCGCGGTTTTTGCGTACCGTAAAATGGGGTTAATCGAAACACTTTTCAGCTTTGATTGTAAAAAAAGCAGTTAAAAGATTTTTTTTCAATTTGATTTTCTTGGTAAAAACTTCGGTCTTGCTTTACTTCTGATACTCCAAGCAAACACAAAACATTTTGAACAGTTATTATTAAAATATATAGGAAATTATGGGTGTTCCGAATCACCCCGCTGATAGGGGTCAATCGGAACACATGTTAAAATTTTTACTTTTTTCCATGAAACCTGTAATAGGTCTCACAAACATGAGTAAAATTGATGGGGGAGAACAAGAACAGATAATTACTGTCAAATAAAAGTATAATTTCAATACCAGTAAACGTTTATAATTTGTCAAAATTCAAAATAATTTTGAACTTATGAAAAATGAAAAGTAGTTTTAAGAAATGCTTTTAAATTGAAATACAAAGATTTAACACGAATGGAAGTCACCCATGTCGTCCAAAAATATGTACTTGTCCTTAAAACTAGCAATTGTGATTTGGCTTAAGTTTTTTCATAGCATCTTCTGGGATGATCTCTGCCTTTTCTTTAGTTTCTTAAAATTTCTGGGTTTCGGGGATTTTCCTGAAAGATTTTTTCGCTTATTCATATTTGTCTGTGTGCTTCCCTTTTGCTATATAAAGTCAAAATGACTTTCCCCCTCGTATTTTAAATAAAAAGAAGTCTTCTGGAGAAAAAATCTTATAAAATCTGCAACTTTTTGTCATTCTAAAATCTATTTGTCACGAGAAGGGATAAACAGTAATAAATCCTTGTCCTTGTCTTGATTAGAGAAATTGAGGTTAGAATATTGATTTTTCAAACAGTTTCCTTCAAATAAGTTTGAATTGGAACAACAGAACTAAGTGTTCCGATTCACCCCGCATTTTTTTTTCCAATGGCATTTTTCAGAATTCTTCATTTTTATGACACAATTTATAAAAAATGTAAATTCTAATATGGTATTCTGTTGTTCAGATACATGTATAATTGAAACATACCACTCTTAGGTTTAAAATATAAGAAGGTTTGTTCTTGCATATGAAGTTTTGCAGTCTATGAAAATGTGATGTTTTCTAGCATTCCACGTACAGCCCTCCTTAGAAGCCAGTAGCGTTGTCAGATTGACAAAAGTAATTTTTTCCTACTTCCTATGATCCCACCTTTCTAAAAAAAAATTAATGGCGAAAAATACCCAATAGTATATTTATGAAGAATTTCTTTGTACGGTCTGGAAGTTTTGTTCCGATTGACCCCGCTGTTCCTATACACCCCATTTTACGGTACCCTGTACGTTCTGGAAATATACAGTGAGTTTTGTTTAATTATTACTGAATTTTATGTTGGATATTTACTAGGGATGGACCGAATATCCGGTAACTATCCGGTATCCGGCCTATCCGGCTGATATTTTGAGTATCCGGTACTTCCGGATATCCGATCCGGCTGACCGCCCCGGATACGGATATCCGGAAGATTTTTGCAGGATATCCGGCTAAGTATCCGGTATTGATGTGGGGAATATCCGGAATTGATGTGAGGGTTATCCGGTATGATGTGAGGACCTAATTAAATATTTTCTTTTTTATAAAATTTTAGTTAAAAATTTCATTGTTTGATAAACCTTTTAGATGATGTAATTACTTTTCATCTTTCCTTTTTACCAATTTTTGCTTCTAAAACAAAAATTGTGTTATTCCTCCGACTGTGTACTGGACATGGAAGCATTCTGCATATTTGATTTTTCACAATTGCCAGATAAAATATGATTGTCTTCAGCTTTTCAAAAATATTTTAGTTAAAATATTTAGAAAGAAAAGGCTACAAACCTTCAAGGATTAATGTGCGACAAAAGTTTGAAAAAAACTTACGATCATATCGTTAGTTCATAAAAATTAATCGCAGTAGCTTTTAATATAAATTCTCAAATTATTTTATTTATTGAATTCTTTTATTTTTAGTTTTTGTGCTTCTAACAAAAATTGCGATCTATTAACACCCAATGATGTTGTAATTAGATATTTTTTACTTTGCCACTATTATTGCTTTATTATAATTGAAAATAACATACACTAAATAACCTATCTAACATTGACGAAAGTTTTCTTTTAGATAATGAAAACATCTGTCCCCATGAATCGTCGCAACTTAAAACCATGCTTTTTTTTTTTTTTGAAAGAGTTTAAATGTGTGTAAAGAAATTTTGAATTTTGCACTTTGTTTCGTTCTTTCTTTTTGTAATACCTTCCTTTCAGAAAAGATATTTCTCTGCTATTAGAATCTTTTCACGTCTGTCACGCCGCTCCGTAACTCCTCGAGAACATGTTGAGCATGACCCTCAATAACATTCAATCGAGTTTCGATAACTCAAAGCTTTATAAACTCAAATATACCTTCATTTCAAAGTTTTCATTTGGTCCCAAATTCTTGAAAAGACGGTAGGAACTGCTTGTAACTCGAACTATCAATAACTCTAAGTTTTTAGCCGGTCCCTTGGGACTATGAGCTATTGAGACTTGACTGTATTTAAGATGTTAATTTGCATCATTAGAAAGTGTATTTTGTCTTTTAGAATTTAAGTAAAACTTTAAGTTCATTATTTAGATATAAGTTTATTAATTTATTTTTTAAAGTGAACATGTTTAGAATAATTTTAAATAATAATGATAATATATCGGTCATTTCAGCGAAAATGGTACAAATCAGTCCCGATACTTCAGAATTTTGGGAATTAATTTTAATGTTTACCACCAATTAATTATATTTTTTTTATTTGTTCTCCATCTAATTGTGTGTAACCAAGTATTACTTATTTAGGCATAAGCCATTTATAAAGGACCCCCCCCCCCCCCAAAAAAAAAAAAAAAATCTTTGGCAAAAGAAGGAAAAAATGATCTGCCCCAGCTTCAAATTGCTAGGACTTAAAATGCAATTTAAGATTAAGCTGAAATGCAACAACAAAATCATTTGCAATGCACAGCACAAAAAATTCTTCTGACACCCTTTCTGCTGATTTTTATGTATGTAAACAAAAAAATCTTGGAAAAACACCTATTTATCTTTGTTCCTAGATTTTTTTTTTATGTTTCAAACTGTCCACTCTGTTACAAGCCTTTCAGAAATAAAATAAGCAATCGCATTCAATGTGATATTTTTTTTAATAAGTACAAGTAATGTATCTGCTTTGATTACTTTGATACATTGAATTATATAATCAGTAACTAAGATAAGCCTAAAATTCTTTGCTGATGATAGTTAATTTGCACTGTGGGATGTCCACTCTGTTACAGTCGCATTAATAGTGCAAAAAATATTTTTTCTTGAAATTGCAGACAGAATTAGTTTTAGGATGCTTAGTTCATTTTATACTTGTTCTGTAATTAACTTTTCTTTACGATTAGAAATATATTTTTCAAACCTCATTTGTCTCCTCTGTTACACAAAGTGGTCGAACTATTCAAAACCCTTAATGAATGACTCATATATACAAGCCATTTACACTTTATTATGCACAAATAAACAGAGAATAATTTTTAAAACAATGATTAGTTGGCGAAAATTACTTCATTTGATAAACTTAACTCGACAATTTCAGACATGATTTGTACCATTTTGGCTGGAATAACCCATAAATATAACATTTGCATCTCGGAATGTATCTTTATTTTTTCAAAATGAAGTTGAATTTCGAGGTGATCGTTTAAGAATTAGTTTATTAATTTGTTTTTAAACAAGTGAATATGTTTAGCATGACCCTTAATGTATTTAAAATGATAATTTGCCACTTTTAAGAATGTGTATCTTAATTTTTTGGAACTAAAGTAAAATTTCAAGTTGATTATTTAAGTAAAGTTTACTCATTTGTTTTTTAAAAAGTGAACAACTTTAGCATACCTCTTAAAAGTATTGTAACGAATCCGTAGCACCTTCAACTTTCTTAAATGAGCATTCCAATCTTGAGGAAGTAACTATAAATTTATTTACAAGTATGTACACTATTTACAATAAAGCAGGAAACAATTGCTAAACATCCAGCAATTAGGTAGCAAAACAGTACACTGTACTCTCAACAGTAACTCAGCACCACGTATCAAACGTGAACAGTAATTAAGCAACTACAAAAGCAAAACAACCATTCGCCAAGCGAACGAAAACGAGCATCTCAGAAATCAACATCTGAAAAGAACTGTCATGTTCTCTCTCTCACCCAAACAGCGAAAAAGAGCGTAGCTCTAACGCAATTATTTTCTCACGATCTGTATCTGTACTAACTAAAAACTGTGTTCAAGGCTATTTATACTCGGAAGAAACATTCTAGCAAAATCCGGAGCATTCTGTTTCATTCATAACTTGAAATAATCCATTGAGAAAGTTCTAGCAATAAAAAAAAAAGAAAACACTCCGAGCGAAAAATGTCTTCACGCTTATTAAATGCAGGGCAAGTGTAAAAATTACAAAACGTTACAGGGCCGGTATACAAGTGATAAAAGTGATATCTTCAGATACTTTTGCAACATGACGTCAGATAAAACCAAAACTAATGAAAATGATGCAAGGCAGGAAAAACAACAACTATTTACAAAATTTGTAACAGTATATTTAAACTGCTGATTTGAATCTTCAGAAAACATGTTCCTTTGTTTTTTGGAGTTATATAAAATTTTTAACTGATTATTTGAGTATAACTTTATTATTATTATTATTATTTTTTAACACACTGGTCCTGTTTTAATATTTTCTTCTTTAGTTTATATGTTAGAAAAATTACATGCATATTATTCTTTAAAAAAAAAAATTTCAAAGCAAAATTTTGCTTTATATTATTGCAAAATTAGAAATAAGAAAATGTGTTACTTTGTAATGAAGTTTAAATTCATAAAATTCTAATAAAATATGTATCAATTTGAAAAAAAAAAACGTTTATCTGAGCTTAGTTTTTTTTCCTTTTTTCTTTCTTTGTTTGTTTCTTTTTTTTTTAATATTGGTAAAATATTTAATAACTCATGTACAAATAAAATAGAGGTTTTGAAAATTAATTTAAATGTATTTAACATGTTCTTAAAGAAATTATGCGAGAAACAACTTTGATTTATTGTTTTGAAGCTGCATTACATAAAAATAAGCGAACATGCAATGTAATTGTAATGCCGGATATCCGCAGGATATCCGGTATCCGGCGTGTGATGAGCCACCGGATATCCGATATCCGGTATTCGGCAAAATCATTATCCGGTCCATCCCTAATATTTACCCAACGTAGTGTAGTTTAAAGTGCAGTGCAAACCTCTACAAAATTAAAAGCGCCTAGTAAAGGGGAATCTTAACTTTAAGAACTAAAAATTTGAGAACACTAGCATGAGCAAGGCTGGCCTTTAAATGGGGCTTCTAAAGAAGCCCACGGCCCACCATGCGCTGTTGAATTTATCTGGAAAGGGACATTTAAAGTAAAATATTGAAAATTGGCATATCAGACTGAGGGTAATGCCTGTCAGTCAATGTATCAATCATTCATTCCCTCATTTTTATGACTTTGGGCAGATAAATAAAATATACACAGTTATAAATACACGTTCGATTACTTATTTTTAATTTTGCATTGGTTATTTCTTCACACAAAGACAAACTTTTTACCTTTTCGCATTAAACGTAATTATCTGCTTTTACAATAAAAAATATGCTTTCGAAAACTCTTTGTGAAACAAAATTTCCTTATGTTTATTTTGTTTCGACTGAAATTTATTAACATTTTGAATAATCAATTGAATGATCAAATCACTATTAACAAGCTCCATGGAAAACATTCAGTCCTTTAAAACTCCTGATATAGGAGGCAGACTTATTTCGGAGCAAGATTTTTTTATTCTACAAAGGAACATTCAAGGAATTTGTTTTATTTGAGCAGCTCAAGAACTAATTTTAAGTTAGCTTAAAATTAGATCCACTTAAGCAAAAACCAGAGCATTTCATCGTCAAAGCACTGAGGAAGCTTTGAATTATATTTTCATATCAAAAATATTAATTTTACTGACATTCTGAACAACTTTTACTTCATAAAATGTTGAAACGTTATAAGCAAAGAACCATAATGAATAAATAAATAATCTCTGTTGACGGGCAAAAGGACAGAATCAGTCTAAAGAAACAGAAAATGAAACAATTTTTTTTAAAGATCTAAATCACTAGTTAAATAAATTTTGTCTTCTTCCTTCTGAATTTATTATGAAATATACATATTTAGTTTGGCAATGATTCAAAAGTAAAGCAAATTTATTTATTTTAATTTGAACTAAAAATTGTTTACTTTGAATAGTTTTGTAACTGCTTTAAAAGTTAATGATTTTCATATTAGTTCCCGGTAAAATATGTGTTAAAATCACATTTAAGTACAATTCATTCATATTATATTTTTAACCCCAGACTGCATGATATAACTTGGAGACAAAAATCGTCTTTTTCACAATCATTCAAAGACTGTTCGTACCTAAATGTGTGCATTAACTTGCTACAGATATAGTCATCACATTTAATAAAACGTGGACTCACAACATGTCGTACAGTAAAGTATTCAACAATATCAATGCAAAACCATCTATTAAGTATTTGGCTTGGTTCCAATTGCTTATTTTTGCAAATTTTACCACAACCTCTGTATCTTGAAACCTCCGTATCTCGAATTTTTCTTCTGTCTCGTGAAATTCGAGATAGACAGGTTTGACTGTATACAAATGACACTAGGCATTATCAGCTGAGATGCTGATTGTTCTGTGTGAACGGTGAAATTCAGTAGGCCTAAAAACTGAAGTTTTTTTTTTTTTTTTTTCAAACTGTTGAATGTTAAGAAGTAAGTTAAATTTGTTGTTGTTGTCGTGGTTGTTTAATTCCAGATGGTAGACCTTAGCTACACCATCTCCATTAACCCATTTATGCCCAGTGTCCTGAAAACGGGACGCTTGTTAGTTACTGCATACAAAAACCTGTAATGGGTATATCACTTTACTAAAGCTGTTTTTCACAAGTTAAATCGTCCTTCTTTTTGAAAAAACCAGTTAGAGCCACTTATTTGGACATCAGAGTTTATTTATTGACCCCTATTTTCAGACAAATCAGTCAAGCAACGATCCAGCATGGGTAGCCACAGAAAGTAGGATTCTTTTGTGAACTTATTTTTCATAAAATTAAACTATTTTAAAATGATTTGCTTAAAATTGATCAGATGCCTTCTGTAATGTTACTTTGCAAAAGTAAAATCAAGTAAGGGCGTATTTTGCTCACATATCTGCAAAATATCCCATAAATAGGACGTTATATAACTTATGGCAACGGCGAACTATTTTAAGCCTAAAATGTATGTAAACCATTTCAAGTAAGAGTTTTAAGCAGATAAAAATTGAAAAAAATTGTTAAAAAAAACTTGGGCATAAATGGGTTAAGACAAAAATCTCCAAAAAAAAATCCGAGAACAAGCACGGATCCTTCAAAATCTCCGAAATGGTAAAATTAAAACATGTAATTATATGGCAAGGGGAAGCTTTATTAGCCTTATGCATGTGACAATTCCCCCCCACCCTCCCCCCGATGAAAAATAAGAAATTTGATGTTACCGCTCAAAAAGGAAAGTTTTTTTCTTTTTTTCAACACCCTTATTAATTATTTACGATTATTACGAATAACTTCTAATTTGAGCAAACTCGTGAGTTTTTGACATTTCGTTTAAATGGAGTTCAACGAAAATAAAACTTATATTGCTTTAAAATTTTATTACATTTTTCTTTTCTTTTTTAAAGGATGCGTTTTGTTTCCTAAATTTTATTTCTCGTCCAGGAAATGAGACATGAAATAAGGAATCATTGACCTCTGAAAAACGTCAGAAAATCGCACACTTGGGTGGGGGGGGGGGAAGCTCAATTAACTTCTTGTTTTCCACTTAATTATGTCTACTAATATGTGCAAAAAGATTTTTAAGACTTTCTTTACCTCAGGAAAATAATTAAACAATCAAGGCCTAAGTAATTCTAGAGGAATCGGTAATTAATTTCAGTCAAAACAATTAAGTCAAATGCTTGTACTTGTTTTGCTTTTTAGCAAGTTACACAACCTTTTATTTAGTAAAAAAGTTCTTTTTATTTTCGAAAACTTCTAATGGCTAAAAACACGTCAAACTAAGGTTTCTTTTTTTCGAATTTTGTTCAGCATCATCACCACTTAACAGGTTGCTTTTCTTCTTTCTCTTTTTTTCGTTTTCAAAGAGTTTGAATTCACAGATTTTTTAAATTTATTTTGTACTTAGCAGCAATTATTTTTAACTTTAAAAAGCAGCCAAGTAAGCAATTACAGAGATCTTTCCATCAGTGATAGTTGTAGCTTGGATTTCAAAAACAAAAGCACGAAACCTACATTTTTTTAATTTTAAAAAGTGAATTTATTTCTTGTGAGGTTCTTTTCAAATACTTGGATAAATTACGAAGAAATTATTTCTGTTTTTTTTTATTGGTCCAGATTCACTGAAACATTATTTACACTTTTTATCTTTATTTAAATCAAATTAAAAGGGCTCAAAAAAATGTTGGGTCGGCATCTTAGGACGATCTCCAATTAAGAAAGATTTCTCCGAGGTGTTGTGACGTGAAAAAAAAAATAAGATGTGATTTTGCTGAAAGACATATTAAGACTTAAGCAACTCAAAATAAACATAGAAAACTAAATATTTTGAGAGCTTCAAGTGTTCTTGTTCATAACTGCAATTTATCATACTTTTATTCACGTTTTAATTATATTTTTATCACGCAATTAAAAAAATGCAATTTAATAAGCTAAAATAAAAATACAGAAATTGACATTTAAAAGTTAAAAAAAAAAAATTGAAATATTATCCTTAATACCCTCTTTTAAATTCGCAAAATAATTTTTACTAACTTATTCGAACTCTAACTGCAAAATCAAACGAAATGATAAAGTTACTATACTAAAACATTTACACTTTTTGTCTTCTTCTAAATCAAACTAAAAGGACAAAAAATTTAGGTGAGCCTTGGGCCCCTTTGTGAGAAAGCGCTGAGTTTTAAGAAGTAATGATCATAACGCAGCGTAATCACAGGTCTGACGCGCGTAATGAAGAACTCAGAAATCGCGATTTACGAGATTTCGCATCGAAATTCCGAATCATTGCGCTTAAACTGTGTTAAAATCGTTGCGCGTCGGAATGTAATCGCTCTCATACATCGTTTGGTATTTTGCTAACACACATTATAGTGCTCCTCTGGTTAGTCGAGCTATGACCTTGCCAATGTTTCCTCTTTTCTGGGTAACAGCAAAGCGTAATTATCACTGAACTAGAGTTGAGTTACTTACGTAGTCTCTTTGCGAAAGTATTCCAACTCAAATCCTCGGTGATTATCCTTTCCATGTTATCCGAAAAGAGAGAAACATTGTCAATGTCGGAGGTCAACTTGCCAGAGGAGCACTATAATCTGTTTATTGATAATTATGTATAACTCAGAACAGTCTCAAAGCAGACGCATGGGTGTGTTCCCCTTTGAACTAGGATGACCTTTGACAATTTCTTTTTTATTTTTTTTAATCCATTTTTGTTGTCTCACAATAAATATTTCGTTGAGAATAAAATAAAACCAATCTTCAATTTAAACCCCATTGCTGGAGCTAAGGCAAAACTACCAACAAGTACCAAGCAGCTCATTAACATCCTCCAAAGAGCGCAGTTTGACCCTTGTTGGAGATAATCAGTCAAGAATAGCCTTAACCCTTTTTGCCTCGATTAGTCCGTGGAGTTAGTGCAAACATATTTCACTTCCGGAAACCAGTCTGAAATTTTATGTGGGGCTTAAATTCACATAGAAGGACAAAAAAACGCCGGGAGACACTTGATCGGAGGTCAAGGTCATTCCGTGATGACGTCATCAAAATGGCCGCTTTTACAGGTAAATACGTTCGTTTAACTGCTTAAAACTCCATCATAGATTGAAATATTGCAAAACTCAAATATGTCATCTGAAAGCTCTTTAAAAGAGCTATTACGAAAGATTTAATTTTTCTTTCTGAGGTCAAGTTCTCACCTGTAATGACGTCATCAAAATGGCCGCTTTTGCAGGTAAATACGTTTGTTTAACTACCCCTAAAACTCCATCATAGATTCAAATATTGCAAAACTCAAATATATCATCTGAAAGCTCTTTAAAAGAGCTATTCAAAAAGATTTAATTTTTCTTTCAAAGGTCAAAGGCCCACCTGTGATGACGTCATCAAAATGGCCGCTTTTACAGGTAACTACGTTTGTTTAACTCCCCTTAAAACTCCATCATAGGTTCAAATACTGCAAAACTCAAACATATCATCTGAAAGATCTTTAAAAGAGCTATTTAGAAAAAATTAATTTTTCTTTCTGAGGTCAAGGGCCCACCTGTAATGACGTCATCAAAATGGCCGCTTTTACAGGTAAATACGTTTGTTTAACTCCCCCTAAAACTCCATCATAGATTCAAATATTACAAAACTCAAATATATCATCTGAAAGATCTTTAAAAGAGCTATTTAGAAAGATTTATTTTTCCTTTCTAAGGTCAAGGGAACATTTGTGATGACGTCATCAAAATGGCCGCTTTTACAGGTAAATACGTTTGTTTAACTCCCCCTAAAACTCCATCATAGATTTAAATATTGCAAAACTCAAATATATCATCTAAAATCGCTTTGAAAGAGCTATCTAGAAAGATTTAACTTTTCTTTCTAATTTCAAGGGTCCACCTGTGATGACGTCATCAAAATGGCCGCTTTTACAGGTAAATACGTTTGTTTAACTCCCCCTAAAACTCCATCATAGATTCAATTATTGCAAAACTCAAATGCATCATCTGAAAGCTCTTTAAAAGAGCTATTTATAAAGATTTATTTTTTCTTTCTGAGGTCAAGGTCCCACCTATAATGACGTCATCAAAATGGCATCAAATGACGTCATCACAGGTGGGCCCTTGACCTTAGAAAGAAAAATTAAATCTTTCTAGATAGCTCTTTTAAAGAGCTTTTAGATGATATATTTGAGTTTTGCAATATTTGAATCTATGATGGAGTTTTAGGGGGAGTTACACAAACGTATTTACCTGTAAAAGCGGCCATTTTGATGACGTCAGTACAGGTGGGACCTTGACCTCAGAAAGAAAAATTAAATCTTTCTAAATAGCTCTTTTAAAGAGCTTTCAGATGATATATTTGAGTTTTGCAATATTTGAATCTATGATGGAGTTTTAAGCAGTTAAACGAACGTATTTACTTGTAAAAGCGGCCATTTTGATGACGTCATCACAGGTGAGCCCTTGACCTCAGAAAGAAAAATTAAATCTTTATAAATAGATCTTTTAAAGCGCTTTCAGATGATATAGTTGAGTTTTGAAATATTTAAATCTATGATGGAGTTTTAGGGGGAGTTAAACAAACGTATTTACCTGTAAAAGCGGCCATTTTGATGACGTCATTACAGGTGGGCCCTTGACCTCAGAAAGAAAAATTAAATATTTCTAAATAGCTCTTTTAAAGAGCTTTCAGATGATACATTTGAGTTTTGCAATATTTTAATCTATGATGGAGTTTTAAGCAATTAAACGAACGTATTACCTGTAAAAGCGGCCATCTTGATGACGTCATCACGGGAGTTCATGACCCCTGATCAAGTGTCTCCCGGCGGTTTTTTGTTCTTATATATGTACCTAAGCTCTGTACCAAATTTCACACTGGTATCCGGAAGTGAAATATTTCGGCTGTTTTTGTCGCTAACTCCACAGACTAGATGGGACTCAGAATTCCCGCTGATATAACTTTAGTATTATTAATCCTAAATGGCTGAAATCATGCTGAATCTTTTGAGTACGACTTCTTGTACTTCTCTGAGAAGCCGACAGATGGTACCTGCAATCAGAAACAGTTTTCTTGGGTGCCCTAACGCGTAGGGCGCTTTAGACCCCTAAAAATTTTAAAAATTCATAGCATACAAAGTGTCGTTGAAATTTTTAGGAGGGTATTTTCTTCTTTTAGGACGCTCTCACTATTGGGGATCGTTGTAGTATTTAGGGGGACGGGGCAGAGGGACGTGCCATCGACGTTGGGGGAGATGGGCACCCCGGCCACTGCAAGTACGTTGAGGAGTGTCGCAATGTATGAGACGGCGAAAGGAATAGGAGAAAACTGCATTGGTAACGAAAGTAAATGTGAAACATTATTTTGATCTTGTGCAGTAGATGTAGCAGCATTTGACTTAAGCTGCTACTGAACGAGATAGAAATATGTTTTCACATTTATTTCGGAATAAATGTAGCGCTGTTCCATTCATTCTGCCGTGCCTTTCCTAACGACTCTCTCAATTCATTTACAGTGAAACCAGTGTAAGTTAACCACGTTTGGTGCAGTACTTTGAGCTCAACTTAGACATATTATGAACTTATAGAAGCTGATATATATCATACAAGACGAACTCCGCTCCAAACAAAAGTGGTCAACTTAACAGGTTTTACAGTACTGAGTTGCTGTTGATTCCCATTACTCTCCCCCCCCCTAAAAAAAACTGACCCAGAACTAGGGATGCACCAATTAATCGGTAGTACCGATTAATTGGCCATAATCGGCCACTTTGCCGATTATTAATAATCGGCAAAATCGAGCCGATTAATCGGCTGAAAAATATTTTTCAGTTATTATTCTTTAAAGTATACTTTCACTAGAAAACTATGATGAATAATTTTATTAACAGTAATAATACTCCTCACAGTTTATAAAAAGTGTTTTTTAAATTAATTCTCCTACTTTGAATAAATATACATAGATAATGATGCAACATTTTTCATGTGGCGATAGTTTTCTCTGTAGCACAGTGCTTTCAGATAACCTCTAATTTTCAAAGAATAACACTTGAATTAAATTGCTACTAATTACTAAATATATGAATTAAAAGTACTCCTAAATTGGAGTGTTCACCACATTTTCCCCCTCGCCTCCTTTTTTTAGAAACTTTTATTTCCAATTAATATAACTAACAATGTGTTATTAATATTTATGACACTAATATGAAAATTGGTTCTAAGAAATTTGATAAAATATTGAAATTATTTTGTGAAAACTTGGAAAATAGAAAAAAAAAATCTTCTCCCAGAAATAAATTACTTGCTATTTCTAAACTTGGAATTTTTTTGAGATAAAAACAGTGATGGTGAAATTGGTAGTAGAAAAACAATTATCCTTATCATTAATCGGCTCAGCCGATTAATCGGTAATCGGCCAATTTGCTTATCGGTGCATCCCTACCCAGAACCATGAAGATAGTTGTCACGATATTATAAACTTTTGAGGATATAATTGCACTTAAGTGTTTATTCACTAGTGTTTCTAACCTGTAAGTTCAAGTGAATTACTCACACATTTCTAAATTATTATTTTTCGGAATTTCTATGTGTTTTAAGAGGGATTGATTATTTATTATGCTTCTGCGTCAGTGAATGAAATATGCTTTCTGTATTTTGGAATAAAAGCAGATGGTTGGTAAGCGCATGAAGTAACTCTGTCGTCGTAAACGTTAAAGTGAAGGGTCAAGTGAGTTCTGACTCCACTAGCTTTCCTCGAAGTACTTCATTCTTAGATTTTACTACGCGCTAAATCCTTTTTTTTTTTTCTTTTCAGAAAAAAGATTGAACTGAAAGTAAAGCTTTAAAACAGATTTGGCGTGGATGAATTTATTTTTATTTATTTTTTTTAAATATGTATCGTCATCTGATTAAATTCATTTATTTTGAACATTAATGGGTACCTAGATGTTCAGAAGCTTGAAAAAATAAGCATTTTCTCCCAATAAAGTATTTTATATTTGTAAGTGATTTCTTATTTATTATTTTCGTTCAGAAAATATTTTTTTCCAAAGATTTAAAGGAGTTCAAGTCAAATGGGGCGTGACTTAGCAATGATATATATTTATACGTATGTTGGAGTGACAAGGAACCTGTCATTCATTGCAAAA